>JACXGI010000394.1:30229-54083 GCA_016801175.1 Esox masquinongy
TTATCAGTGGTCCAATTTAAAGCCCTACTGACGTCGTCCACAGAGAACGTCAACATTATCAGTGGTCCAATTTAAAGCCCTACTGACGTCGTCCACAGAGAACATCAACATTATCAGTGGTCCAATTTAAAGCCCTACTGACGTCGTCCACAGAGAACGTCAACATTATCAGTGGTCCAATTTAAAGCCCTACTGATGTCGTCCACAGAGAACGTCAACATTTTCAGGGTCCAATTTAAAGCCCTACTGACGTCGTCCACAGAGAACGTCAACATTATCAGCGGTCCAATTTAAAGCTCTACTGACGTCATCCACAGAGAACGTCAATATTTTAAGGGTCCAATTTAAAGCCCTACTGACGTTGTCAACAGAGTATGTCAACATTATCAGTGGTCCAATTTAAAGCAGAGATGGAGTCAAGATCACAACAACACTGGAGACCCAGACCAAGACCCAGCGGGTCAAGACCATGACAAGACCAAGACCAGTTTGAACACAAATAGACAAGAACCAGACCGAGACCCAGGACCATCCACTGTTTCCTAAATGTAAAGCAATATGAGAAGATTATTATAAAGATATAAATGATTATATTTTATAGGCCACAATATTTGTGAGTACCCGATTGGTTCTCGTACAGGACAGTGTGTGTAAAATTACATTCAAAGCAAATCCATTATGTAAAGGACCATGAGGTTATTCAACAAGTTCCTGTCAAAATGGTATTTATGACTGCAATGCCAGTCCAAAATCACAAAATAAAAAAGAAAATGATAATCCCCCCAAAAACTAACAATACAACCAAGCATAGTGATCAACTTTGCATTTTGACAGAGATGGAGTCAAGACCGAAATACTGGACACCCAGACGGAAACCCTGGAGAACCAGACCCAGACCACAACACTGGAAACCCAGACCAAGACCCAAACCCTGGAAGCCCAGACCCAGACCCAAACCCTGGAGACCCAGACCGAGACCCAGACCCAAACATGTGTGAGCCCATGGTCTACATTATCACTGGGCCTCTGTGTTATTTTAGCCTGTCTGGAGTGAAATGTCTGCTTCTGTGACCTGGCTTGTACTTAATAATCCGTTACTGTCTCAAGTCCCTGATACATTCTTCTCATGTCTGACCCATTGACAAATGATTCAAATTAGTCGTTAAACTGACCTGTCAGATTTCTTCATGAAGGTCATAGCTGACCTGATAGTGCTCAGCTTCGTCTTCTGTTGCAGTACAGTTTTAATATGCAACGGTACGCACTTTAAGTTTTGTGCCGATGCTGGCGTTACTGATTTGAATACGTTGTAATAGTCACTGTGGGGTCAACATTCTTAGTAAAGGGTTGGATATTAAAGGTTTTCCAGTCCGCCTGGCCATAGCTGTCCTGTGGCATGCATCCACTTCTCAGACCAGTACTGTAGGTTCCTTGCCGACGTTCTTCCTGTTTATTAAGGCAGGTTCTGACTTGGCCTGTTTGGAATTGGGCAGAGGAGGCAAACACTTTTGTTCTGTCCAGGAGCACTTCTGTCAGAGCATAACAAACGTGTTTGCAGAAGGAGATTTCTTTGACTCTCTCCGGGAACATTTAAGACTGACAGTTTGGATTTATCTGTCTCTACTGGTTAAACAAAGCAGAGTCTGTCATGCAACATTCATGACTTGGGAAATCTCAAGAAGGCACCACAGAATGGGGAGACGTTCAAAGTTTTTCAGACGGTTCAGGAAACAACGGGTAAACACGCGTCCGGTACCCACACGCTACAACAAATGTGCCTTCAGGGACGTTTATCCAAAACATCTCTAAGTCATGCTTGTGGGCACCGTTTTGGTGGTACCGACGGGAATCTAATGGATCTTTCACATGGTCCTTCAAGAGCCATGCTTTCCCAACTGTTCCACACAGGAGCACAGCGTCTGGGTGTACTCTGTCTGTGTGTAACTCCTGTGTGTAAGCTGTCTGGAAGGCGTTTAGATTTACGCAGCTTTGATTTACACCAGCAGTATTAATACTGCGGCGGCTGGCTGACAAGTTCCTGTAGATGATTACTTTAGGATTTAATTACGGGCATCACAGTTGGCTGACACTGTCCTGTGGATGCATTACACGCGGCACGTTCAGAAGTCAATTGAATGTAAGGAGGACATTAACGTGGATTAATAAACCACGACGAAATTCACTGCCGCAGCCATGAAGTGCTCTCGTCGAACTGGCTTTCTGGCAAGCTGATTTTCAACCCGACCGCTATCGCTGCTATGTAATAAATGCAGTTTTTGTGTGTCATGTCGAACAGACTCTGAGTTTATTGGTTGTACCTGTATGAAACACGTAAAGCCTTGGAGATTTATCTGTGGAGTTTGAGAAGAAAAATAAAACCCCTTCAGCTTGGAGAAAACTCCCCAGCCAAGGCTGATAAACAAGCATTGGATCAATCTGGAAGGTTCTCCCATTTGTTTTCATTTGGTTTTGCATAAGTCCTCTGGTCCTCTTGTGACCTGAGTTTAGCTCTACTTACCATATCCAGAATGGGAATCGATGCCTCTGAGACACGTACTGAACAACATATCATCACCTCGTCACAAATGCACATCTTGAGAAAATACACTGAACAAAAATATAGCTACAATATGTAGTGTTGATCCTACAATATGTAGTGTTGATCCTACAATATATAGTGTTGATCCTACAATATGTAGTGTTGATCCTACAGTATGTAGTGTTGATCCTACAATATGTAGTTTTGATCCTACAATATGTAGTGTTGATCCTACAGTATGTAGTTTTGATCCTACAATATGTAGTTTTGATCCTACAATATGTAGTGTTGATCCTACAGTATGTAGTGTTGATTCTACAGTATGTAGTATTGATCCTACAATATGTAGTGTTGATCCTACAGTATGTAGTGTTGATCCTACAATATGTGGTGTTGATCCTACAATATGTTATCGTTATTACTGGCAACTTCATTATGGTAAATTAAAATGAATACATAGACTGAAACCGCACATTATTATATTGTTCTGGAAACTTAAATAAAATATGATAGATTTGGGATAAACAAATATAAACTTGATATAAACTAGAAACGTTAGACACAAAAGGATAAAAAATAACAGGGCAATTAATATATCTGAACAGGCAGCAGCACCGTAGACCGATAGACCACCCTCGACGTACCTAGACCACCCTAGGCCAACCTAGGCCACCCTAGACCAACCTAGAACACCCTAGGCCAACCTAGACCACCCTAGGCCACCCTAGACCACCCTCGACCACCCTAGACCCACCTAGGCCAACCTAGACCAACCTAGACCACCCTAGGCCACCCTAGACCACCCCATTAGTTTTCATTTAATGTCTCCCAATAGGAATTAGAAAAGTTATCCAGAAGTAACTGAAAGCGATACGTGAGTTTGGGTACTCCAGTTGTTACATTACGGATTATAATTTTGGAACGGATTATAATTCAGGTAACTTGGAACTGGGTGTTTTCTAAAAAGCACTTTGTGACAACTGCTGATGTAAAAAGGGCTTTATAAATAAATTTGATTGATTGATTGATTGATGAGCTGTTTTCCGTGGCTGAACACAGTCTTGAAAACAAGCAAACACAAAACCCCTGTACAGTGTACTGTCATCCTTGAGTTATTATTATTTGTCCAACAACACATAAACAGAGTTTGTCTGTAAAGAGAGTAACATGTTTTTTCCTCTCACACATTTTACATTAGATGAAAGACTTGGGTTGAGTGCATTTGTAAATTGAAATATAAGTTGAAAGAAACCAATTACACAGTGTCAAAGTGTTTTTGTGTGTGTGCGTTTCTTTATATATATATATACATATATATATATATATATATATATATATATATGTTTGTTCTGTATATAAATAACGTAATAAAGGAATAGTTCAGCATTTTGTCAGTGATGCCCCATTGCTAAGGTGTTCAGCCAATGATGTTTCCTAGCTGAGCAGATGCATGCATTGAATTTAACGATTTTGAGGGGGTGTCTTTTAAGAATCACAACATTAATTTGATAATAAATGTTTTCGTACTGTTAAACTGTTTTATATTCCTGTTATATGAGTGGCCTGAATACAAGCCACAAAACCACTGGAATACAAGTTAACGGCAAAGTTAATCTAAAATGGCCGATCCGCTAAAAAAAAAAATGAACAAAACGTATCCTTCTTTAGATGGTAATTTGCACCCTTTTCACTCTTGTTTCTATGTTTGGGGACAACGCAGCCCTTGGCGACTCTCTGAAATATACTTGCCCTTTCAGGCCCATTTACCTAAAGGCTGACGAGGCATCGATCAGACCCTGGCTGTCCATCAGCCACTGTGGGTCTCGGGTACTGATGGGTCCGGACTGCTTGGGGCCTCTTGCGTGCTACTGTTGTGAAGTGTTGGGAATCATGACCTTTACTGGTTTGGGACACAATTTGTGGAAGATTAGTCAACCCGAAAATGTAAATGAACAGCGGAAAAGGGCAGGAGAATCAATTTCTCGTTAGATATTGTCCGTCCAAAGAAAAGCACTGGGATGGAAAATAACAAAATTACAGAGATCTAGTTTATGAAAAAAAAAATAATAATAATAATAGACCTGACTGAAACACGGTGAGCTGTGACCTTTTTCAGTTAAATGATGGGATGGAGGCTGTGAAAAAAATCTTACCTGTGATTGGAGTCCACATGTGCTCCGCGCATTATGGCAGTAGACTTTAACTTACTGTACCTTGATGCTATAAATCAAAGGTGACAAACAAATCCTGCCTCCACCCACCACAGGTCCAGAGAGCTGCACTGAAAAGGGACTGTGCTTTCTAATTTAGCAAAGGAATTGACCACTGTCCATCTTTTTGCAAGGACTTTTTGATGCCCCCTGACTGTCTGAATTTATTTTGGCGCTTTTTAGAGAGCTAATATCTACTCGTATCAACGTAGTTGTAATGTTTTACTGAAACCACCCGAGCACTCTGACCGGACTGTGAACCTTATGTTGAAAACCCAACTTAAGGCTCATAGTGTATAGACCTTTTCACCGCCGGTTTTCCATGCACCAGTTAAAGCATTTTAGGGAAACATTCAAATCTTACGCTTCACAGAAAATTAATTGGATTTGCTGCCAAGCAAATTTTCCACGTTTGTTTTCTTGACACTACAAACATTACGGAATATTGAGCACAAATCCAGGAATGGATAACTATTGTGTTATTGTGTTTGGTTCGGCACAAAAACTTGATCCACTGTTTTGCCATGCAAGATCAACAAAAGGTACCTTTCTTCATAGACTGAAACTGAGCCGAAACCCCTCAGAAGGGTTGTGTCAGATGGATTCGTTCAGAGTGAGATGAGTTCCCACGATGAGATCCTCCAGACGCGGTCAAGGTGGGTCGGTAATCCAATAAAGCTGATTCACTGCACCGTATCTTTAATACGAGGTCAAAGTGCACTTGGATGCTAGAGGTGGGGGGGGGGGGTGTAGCATTTGTCCTTCAGAAACAACCTTGCTGAACTGACAGAAAGAGAGAGATGAATTTCAACAAAAATGTCCTACACGGATCCGCCTCAAAGTTACTTTAAAGTCACTTGGACTTCAAGGCACGGGTTGTCATTTAGCGGTTCAGTGTTAAGCACGAACCCAATATACATTAGGAGTTGGCCTCCGGGGCGACAATTGCTGTAAAATGGAAATCGTACTCGCTACTTGTCAATGCTAATGTTTTGGGGTAGCACGGTCACCTAATTGGTTTAACAAATTATGTGACAAGAAGGGGAGGGGCATGTCAGCACATTTACGTCAATAAACAAGTCCAGCTAGACAGCAGCCTAGCTCCCTGAATCCCACTGCTGGGGGCTAAGCCGGGCGGCTGCTCGGCATTCCCTGGATGGGAGGCCGGAAGCATCGGCAGGGGTGTTGAAGGGTCAGTAGGGGGCGCACTTGCTAGTGGTGTATAGATCAATGCCCCAGATCAGCAAAGAGGACATTGCTCTGTGTGGCGTGCCACGTTTTACGATGGGTCTCTCCTTGGTCGCTGAAGATCTCACTCTGATCGTAAGACTAGGGAACCAGGCTCTCAGGGGTGACCAGTCCTCTTCTGGCTGTGCCAGGCGAACATTTTAAGAGTACAAATTGTAGTCATTAATAAATGCATGTGGGTTGTGTCCAAAGTCTATAAAACATAATCCAAGTCAGCATCATGACCAGATGGACGAAGACAGGGACAATCAAGGGGGGAGGAATGGTCAGCGGAGTGGCAGCCGGAATCATCAGGTGTCATCGGCTACTTGGTCTGCAACACAACCAAGAGGACTTCGGATAGGGACAGATATGAGTCCTTCGGGCCTGCTAGGCCTGAGTTGTGGTCCAAGACCTCATGTCCTCCTAAGGTTAAACGGAGCAGGATATTTAGAGAGCGCATTCCTTAGATTTACAAGGATTTACAATGGAGAAGGAGAACTGACCCAACCATTTGGCACAATAATATAGCAGCGTGAAACCTTGGGGCTGAGACAGGGTGGTCCACAGTGACACTGTGGCCCTATCTGGGGGAGGCCCCGGACAGGGCCCAACAGGCAGGAAGTCACTCCACCCACTTTGCCAAGCATCAACTTTGCCAGCATGACTTTAATTAACAAGTTGTAATAACATGAAGTGTAGAACATTTCCCTTTAAGGACCAGTGGAATTTACGGGGGAAGGATGTACCTTCCTATTTGAAAGCCGGTAAAAAAAAAAAAAGCTTGTGACTTGTTGATTTCATTTTTTTAAAGTAGCTCTCATGCGGGAAAAGGTTGGATGCTCCTGATCGAATCAAATCTAAATTGCCTGTGTGGGGGGGGGGGCTGGTGTGCTTGAAATGCCAGGGCCAATCTGCGGACCCAAGACTGCATAAACATTTTAATGTTGTTTAATTACACAAATATAAAAAAAAGCAGAAGAAAGACATGCGCCAAACTGATGTTATTCAGAACTTATCAAACTGAAAAGGTCTGCATGTGACAGAACCACCCCCCAGCCCCCAAAAAAACTGCATTTGCCACGCTTGTCCCCTTTGTCAGCTTTCCAACACATCTCTGTTTAGGGCTAGCAGTGCCCTTTCCCCATTGCTTGTAGCACAATCTTCTCACAGATAAAGACGGGAACATGCATAGAAGTGCAAATGTTATCGGGAGACATTTCAACCTTTTTGAAGTATTAAAAAGCTGCCGCAACACGTTTGAACATGTGGGTGAATCAGTTTGCCCGTTGGATTTTATTAATGATGTCCTTGATGGCATGTCACGGCAATATGATCACTTGTGACTGAATGGCTACTATGCATTTTGCGTCATGATTCCTATAGATGTAAAAACCTGGTGACGGAGAGATATGATGACAATAACCAAATGACAGACACTCCTGTCTTTAAAAAAATATATATAAACACCAATTGTCTTTTCATCCATCCTATGGAGCCGCAGTGTCCACGTCTTCGCTAAGCCACGCGTTTCATCATCCACAGTGGTGGAGCATAATTTGTTAAAGTGCCCGAGTGCAAAGTAAATGCATTTCTCAGAGTTTGCCCAGCCGGTAGCACACCAACCTACCCACAAAGGGCAGGGCAAATTGATTCAGTCTGGGTTGGTCGAAGGTGAGGCTCGGACAGACAGGTCGTGATTCACTCTAGTGACTCCTTCAGAATCAGAATTGTTGCAGGTCAAGCACCGGCAATCTAACTGTGGTTGTGTGGCCCCGGGGGCCATCTACTCCCAGCAAGTTGGTTCCGCCTACTTCCTGGTTGAGCAAGCCAAGTCATAGAAAGAAGATCAGTTTGCCTGCTTGGAGTTGCCGTGACGAGGTATGTCCGTCACCAATTGAATACGGCAAAATTGGGAGAAAAATTGGGTTTGGAAAAATTTTGCAAAGTAGCCTATTGAATTATATAATTGTACATGCATAAAGCATTGTCAAAATGCTACATCTGTCTTTGCCTGCACACATAGAATTTAATAAATGTGTATATTTGTGATTGCCTCAAATACTAAATTTGGCCAACCTAATCTCAACACATGCCATTATCAGAAAATCCGTAATTACTGTCTTCTTGTTTTATTTAAGAAACCTGAAGTAATTTCAGTTACAGCTGCCTGTTTTTAAAACATCATCTACCTGCATATAAATGTGTAGAAATAGACTACTAAAACACAAACAAAATGGCCAGAGGCATTCAAATGGGTTCTGAATCATTTTCAAAAGTCTTAGAAATGTGGTCTTGTTTGTGGGTGGAGCTTGTGAGAGTAATAATTTCCAGAATGCCTTGCATATTTGTTTTTAGCATTTGAATAATTAAGCATCCAGACTAGTGGAATCAACCAAAGCATATTAAAACACATCAGAGTCATCGCGAGTTGCAAAGGGGGGTATAATTGTGTTATGAATATTGATCATATAAGACACCTGTATTTTCATTAGATACAAAACATTGTTAAAGTACATCATTTTCATTTTGACACGCTGATCTTTAGGGTATTTTATAACTGTATTATAAAATTGTTACTTTTGCCCATCTCCGTGGATGCGGCTCTGTGTTTGGCATTTAAGAATGCCAAACGGCATCACAATGTGCCTGGGTTATCGGCATTCCCTTTAGACGGAGAATCTACTATAAGGTCCTAGTCTTGGGGAGACGTTTGGTAAAAACACAGGTTTTAAATATTTAATGGATCACGGCACTGCACCTCAACTCTCTGTCTGGGACCAGTGTTTGAAACCTTAGGACAATCTGTGAAATTAAATGACTAAAAAGTATCCGAATGTTTGATTTGCCAGTCAAAAACTTCAAAGGGAAAAATAACTGTGAAAAGAAGACAGTGCTAAAGTGTTTGACTCTCGGGGCTAATGATTCTGTCATTTCCCAGTTGCGGTGTCAATGGAACGTTGGCCATCTTGTTTCATTCACACTTATAGGCATAGGAGTAAATTCTCTGGGTACTCTTTCTCTGGGTACTCTAGGGTTCTCTGGGTACTTTTTGTATTTTTTATTGTTATGCATTTTATTTCTTTCTATGTATGGCATTTTTCAGGTATATTTGTTTCTCTGTTTATTTTTGTTGCTGCTCGTTGAATATATTGCTTGCTTCTTAACAGATACATTTGACAGATTTATTCTCTTCAAGGGTCAGAACAATAAGTGTTCTAACCCTTAAAGTGTGAAGAACATTTGGGGACAGAACAACAGTTTCAATCAAAATGGAAGAGATGCAATATGAACCGGCTATCTCAAAATAGCAACTTCAATATGTCTCAGACACAGGGCATGTTTTTGTTCTGCAGCTAGCTGATGAAGTTACAGCCCCAAATTAACTTCTGAAAATTTAGCAGCAGAATTCCCTGGGGCCCGACAATACTCAATCTAGGCTTCTGATTAGGCTTGGGTGACGCAATACAACTTTCATTACATTTTTGTTGTCTTGCAGGTTGCAAGTGACATTATGTCAACTTCTCTGACACACAAAGCATCTAGGGAGGGCAGGGTAGCCCAGTGGTTAGACCCTATGACCAGTTCTGTCACTGTGCAGATAACCCTAACCTTTCCCAGGTGGAAGCTGGAAATAAGTCCTGAAGACAGAGGTTCTTCCCCAAAGAGGACACTCCTTTGGGATGCTTTTTTGGAATTTGTGCCGACATGACAGCTACCACACAAATCTAGAAAGATGTGACGGGAGCTTGATGTTGGTTGTATGCTACTGTGGTATGATTTTTGTGATTCTGTGTGTGCTGTGCATTGAGCAGTGCATTTGTTTGTATGCTGTGTTTTTAGACAAACAACCTTTATGCAGTTTTTTTTGTTTTTTTTTACAGTCTTGACAGAAATGAGGATCCACATGACGAGAGTGACAGTTGTTACTGAGGGGTCGATCCTGGCAAATTAAAGTAAAAAAAAAATTGGTGCCATTTGCCGTCGATCCTGAAGGTAGAACATTATTGCCGACCAGAATACGCAGTTCATGACACTGTTCACTGGCCAGTGAGGGAAATGCAATTAGAGCAATCGCATATGTTTCTTTGGAAGTAGTCTACTTAATTCATGCATGCGCACGTTTGAATAACATTCAACCAGCAACATCTCCCATTAATGCCTTTAAGAGTTGAGTTGCTTTACAGGAGACCTAGTAGACGCAAACAAAGGAGAGTTAATTCAGCAGAACAACTTGGATGTGTACGGGTGTTTGATTTTATTGAGACACGTTATCCAGTAAATCACTGTACTTCATTGCTTTTTGGCCTCAGTAGAATCCCAGAACTCAATAGTCTCCAAAACACTCAGCAACACTGATTGATAAACAACTTTCGCACCGGATAAGTCATCAAACCAATTAAACACTGGCCCCTGAAGCTTCAGGGGCCAAACCCAAAGCCCCGACCGCAGGTTCGTCGCATCGAACTCCCAGCGAATAGATTCCTCCCCAGAATCCATGCAAATCAAACATGGCTGTTGTCGTTTTTCAGTTGCTGAGGTGCTCTGTTATTCATCTCTGTAATTTCGTCCGACATAAGTGGGGATGCTATCGCTTTTGTGTCACTGGGCTCAGAGCTGGAACACTGGCTTATTGGTTACACTTGAATTATTCATTTGAACTGCGTTGCCGCCTGGTTACGTGGTCCGTGTCAAGAACCGCATCGGGGGAACGGCGTAAGGGGGTGCAAGATGGCACGGGAGAGAAAATTATCTATATGGTTTCTCATGACTACCCTGCGGCTTTTGTCACGGTTACAAATGCTATATTGACTTCTGCCACTGCTCCTAAACACGGGTTTACCAAAGACCCTTTTGTGTTTTAGCTTTTGTCTGTAGACTTTCTGAATGTGCATATGTATGTATTGTCAGCGCATCATAATCCCTCAAATCAGTATGCAGCCATATTGCCAGACATATTTTACATTTAAATTGTGCTCCTCTGGGGATTCGACATAAGTGTTCTGAGTTGAGGTTTTTTCATGTTGTTTTGATTCTGAGTGTATTCGGACAAATTTATTCATTTCAAAGTACAAGGCACCCGCCCAAAATAACCCCATCCTAGCCTCCCTCCCTTTCTCCATGTGTTAACCATCAGGCCCATCCTTAAGCGTACCCATGATGACGCCAAATGAAACCTTACAGCCCGAGTGCCTGTGATTCACATCCCGGTCATTGCTGCTACATTAAACGTCCATCGATCGCAGCCCGACGCCCACCCTAATCCAAATGCAAAAAATAAACACCAAATAAATTCCCTCGGCAGAGATTTCTGCTTTCCACAAGGCCGGGGGGCGCTCACGCCAAATCAATACACGCTACTGGGTGTACAATAACCTTTTGATGACCAAGGGAGAACATTTCCTTCCTGTGTTTCGGTGCCGGAACATCATTCACAGGGCCTCTCCTGCCGGAGTTTCAGTGAAATCCTCGTCCCTGAGGCTACAGTACATGAAGGAATTGGACTATGAGTTTAATTGCACATTTACTTTAAGAGTCGAGTGTTTTTCCTGTCACTTTGCCCCTGTCCTCTTTCCCTCAGCGGTCTCAAAGGTTTCTTTAAATGCTTAGTGTCTTTGTACCAACAACAGATGGGAGACCTAAACTGCTGTGCCTACTCAACTGAGAAGCCATTGCTTAACTCTATTTAGCCATTTACTTCTGTCCGGTAGCATTTATTTCTGCAAATGTTTCTTTGGTTAAGGGTAAGTAATGGTGCTCAATTGCTGGCAAATTGGAGTCAAACAGAGAAAAGTGGGTGTCGGAGATAAGGACTAAAGGACATCTTATAGTGGACAAACTGAACTCCTGGTTAAAGCATTGAGGTTAGACAGTAGGTCAGTGACGGCACGTTTATGCATTTAACATCTCATCAACGTTTTTGTCACTTATCGCTTTTCAGCCCAAAGTAGCTCAAATTCCATTTAGATGATTAAACTAAACACCTGCCATCCATTGACACAATGTGAATTACTTTTTGGAAATACACAGAGGAGTACGGATTTATTTTGCTGAAGGACATTCACTTTCTGTCCCTTGTGCTTTGAGCAATGATACTTAGTATTTAGAAGGGACTGGACTTAATGCACCTGGCTGTCATTTTTATCAAATTCCCCCTGAATTTCACAGTTAGCTCCTGCATCCAAATTTCTTAACCTGCGAACCCCGGGTCCTCAATATATTTAATGAAATATGTTAATAAATCTCTGGTTCCAACAGAGTAAGCAGCCAGAGCTGCCGACTCAGCTCTCTCTGTGGACTTTGGCGCCAGGCTAAATAAGATTTGTGCCCCTACACTGTGAGCCTTTGCCATGTCTGATGGCTTATTACGGTGCCCGTGTTCTGGCATAATATACAACGAAGCACAGAGCTGGCACTAATGTGTTCAGCTGTTAGGTTTAAGGTCGATTTAGGGCACGAAAAACTGTCAAACTCTGCGTCTGTTGATTAATTACTGCTTCAGTTAGCACAGAATATTTGCTATCATCGTTAGCTACTGCTAGCCTGGATAACGTTAGTGAATAGCCTAACGTTAGCGGCTACTAATACTACAAAGATGAGCTTTGATTTGCCTTGGGATTTGTCCTGGTTTTCAGGGTCCGCTCACTCCCGCGGGCTTACACTAAAGAATACTCAGTTACAGGGTTTGAAGATGTAACCTTTAAAGTTATGGACGGGACAGGGAGATCTTGCAGATAAGCCCTTGAGATACACTGACATTGTACAGTAGGTACATTCAGTGAATTTGCAATAAGACTTCTACATTGAAGCCTTGCTATGATACAGTATCTCGGTTTCAGCGTTCCACTAGATTTATATTGGAATGCAAATATTTGGAGAATAATGTTTGTACATTTTGTTAAAGTTGATGAACAGTAACTTGTCATTACTTATCTACTGTATCTATTACTGTAACATGCACAACCGGCTAAGTACAGTATTAAAGGTTTTTAAAAAGTGACCATCACATGGTTGACCTATTCCTGATCGTAGAAAGGTATCAAACCCAACAGAAATGTCTGTTAATTATAATCTGCATAATCATTTATATTTTCTGATCCTGTAGAGTCATGTTACTGTTAGAAAACTGGCTCAAATGAAGATGCTACGTCTGGTTATTAATGACGACATTTAGTGTGACTATCCCCAGTAGAATCATTGGGACTAGCTGAAAACTTTGTCATTTTAGTAATTCAGCAAAAGCTCCTGAGTTACTGACATTAAGTGAAAAGGGGGAAGAAGATTTTCTTACAATTCAAGTTGTTATCATCAAATAGTCAGTTCAGGCCAGACGTTCCGGTGTTGTATGGCCAGGTCACCTCGCCATTTTGATAACTGTGTAAACATCAGTTGGACAAGTCTTTGAACTTATTGATATTGGTTAAATATAAGAAAATATAATTTTTTTTGTAGCGCTAATTGAAGCAAAAATTATGACAAATTGGACCTTGTCCTGATCACATTTACACGGTTATCAAAACGCTGAGAGCTAAGCGGAACACAGACCTTAATGGATGTGATCCTAAAATTCCGGAACAAGAAGGAATGATGAAATGCAAAAAGGACCAGTATCACATTTCGCCAATAGTGTTTTATGGGAATTATGTTGCGGCAACTATTTCAGTCCTTTCAATCCAACTACATTCCTAAAGTAGAAAATATTGATTAGAGAGCAACTTTGCACAAATGCCGCATGTCTGGAGTTGTTGTTGAGTTGTGGAGTTTGCTCACACGGGTGCCCAAGTGAGTCAGCATAGGAGGTCAGCAGGTCAAGTGTTCAGCGGTCCGACAGCTCGCAGATGGAAACCGTCTCTCAGCCTGTACGCTACAAGACCCCCATGCACAGATTCAGTCAACATCTGCCCAAAAGTGGTGTGTAGAGAGGGCCCAGGGGGACAGGCCGGATGTCCTCAGTTGTCGTGGGGAGTGGCGCTGCTCCTGGACGTCTCTACGTCTGTGTTGGTCCGTGACATTGGTTCTAACGCCGATATCTGAAACGGTGTGAGGCAACGTGCTACCCACGAAGTAAAGTGCCTGGGATCGAGGGTTTGTGTGTGTGTGTGTGTGTGTGTGTGTTACCTTGCCTGTGGATGTCTCTGACTGTCTGTGGATGTCTGTGCCTGTCTGTGGATGTCTCTGACTGCCTGTGGATGTCTGTGCCTGTCTGTGGATGCCTCTGACTGTCTGTGCCTGTCTGCACACTGGCTTGCAAGCATGCAATTCATTGTGTGTGTGTGTGACAGTGGGTAATGTGGCAGTGCGTTTTCAGGTACTCTTAATCGGGTCTTGGCTGAGGTTCCTCTGTAGCAGATGCCACCGGACACCTCCATCACTCTCTCTGTAACCAGCCCTGTGTGAGGTGGAGACGATCGGGGGCAGGGGGGGGGCTCTTCGCAGCGTCTCTCTCCGAGTTCAAGGAAAAAGCCTGCAGTGACCCAGCCTGTCCAGATGGGCATGCGGCGATGGGGAGGTATTTCGAGGCGCTCCGTCGGGGTTCCCGGGGACGGCCCTAACCGATGCCCGTGCTGCACCGCCAAAGTCCAAACTGGAAGTGGAAGCTTCTTAAGAGGAAACTTAGTCATTTGCTTGGCAACCCGCGGCAGGACGTTCGGACTCATTTTCACTGGCGCCGTATGTCAACGAGGGGGGGCGATTTCTACCCCCTTTTTTATCGAATGTCGATGGACGTTGTCATTGCAGACATGTACATGATGCGCGTTTACACATGTACATATTTAATTACAATGAACATTTCGCCAGCTTCTATTCTGTGCGCAGCAAATTCTGAGGCTCTCGATTTAACGTGTGGCCATCCTGACAATTTAAATGCCCCAGCTTGGCAAATTCATGCCCTTTTCCTTGTGAAGCACTTCGACACCAAATCGGCCATACAGGCAGTCCTTGTGAATCTGCTAGAGAACATTTCGTAGCCAGATTTTTTTTTTTCTCGGCCCGAGAACTGGGGGGGGCGAGAAAAAGGCAATTAAGCTAATGCAGTGTGGGTGTCATGAGGTTGTAGATATTTCAAGAGCAGGGCAATTTACCGCCTGGAAGGAGGAGAGCGCTTGCATAAAACATCCCCCCTGCTCCAGATTTATGATGCTTTTAGTTGTGTTATGTGTGATACAATTAGCAGGATGTGCCAATGGGCCAGACTCAAGGACGTGGTTATCGCCAAGAAACCAGTCATTAATTGTATTGTCCTTTATGTGAGAGGCGGGGTTGGGGGTGAGACTTCCTGCCACCTTCTAGACACATGAACACACACGCACACACATGACACCACGGACACACATGACACCATGGACATGGACTCTCGGTTTGAGAATGTGTTTTCCCGATTTTTACACAACAGGGTCAAAGGAACACCCCGAAATTGATGAACTTATCACAATGCCCTTTTTGGGGGGGTTGGGGGTGGGGGTTTGGGAAAAAAAGATCACACATATTCATGTGATGCGATTATAGTGGACCAATTACAGTTTATCTGAGTAAGGGGTGGGCACTGGACCCATCTGTTAGCCAATCAGTGCTGTGTATGTAAATATGTTCATGTTCGCGTCCTAATGCCCGCATGGTCAGAGCATTTCAGGGGTCAAAGGAGTCCCAGAGAAAGAAACTATTGAACATTTATTCTTGGGTAATTTCCTTAAACGAACAGGCGCAATGATTCAGACATAGTGATTATTTAAATACAGAATTACAAGGAGTTGAAAGAAAATAAAAACTCAAAACATATGTTTTTGTGTTCCAACGTGCTTGTGATAAAAATCTTGACATTTAAAATGTAGATGCTGGTTCACACTGACTGAAGATGAATTACTCCACAATGACCAATGTTTTTGTGTCTTTCTAAAAAGAAGACGTTTTTCTGTTAAGTAACACGTATATAAAGGTTATGGCTGAGAGGCTGCTGGACACACCTGTCCAATAGTGAATTCACATTGCTCTCTGGAGTGAAACATAAAACACTGTATCGCGTGGTGACACCCAGCTCATCAGGTCCTCACCAACGCTCTCTTAGTGGAGTGGGTCATTGGCTCCACGGAGCAAATGGGATGGAAACTGCAGAGGGCAGCAATGACATGTAGAAGTCCCTCCGACACCAACAAGCCAATTCTCAGGAAGGTGGGAGGGCAGAGCTATTCAGGCTAGATAGTGACAAGTTGGTGATTATATTTCGTCAGCTAAAAGCTAGACAAGTCCCCTAAGTTCACATTTGGGTAAGTTACACACCGAGGTAAGTTAGTCCCCGCTCCCTCGCAGTGAATCACAAAAACGCCAATGTCAGCAGTAACAGCCCACCCCAAAATGGTTGACTATGCTACACAAGACCCAAAGACTTTCACAAATAAGGGAAATAGAGCATATGTGTGTGAATAACCTGTCCAGCGTTTATATATCCCTGTCTTACATGCTATGTCACTGGATATGTTTCATGCTCTTGTGAATATAAATGTTTACATGCATTGAATAATGTTTTTTTATAATCACTCAGCTTCTGCGTATCTATGTTTATTCACGGTACAAACAAACAGGCTTATGTCTACAATCTGTTTTCATCCTTACGCATCTGCAGGTTTAGTAAACAAAAACACATCTAGATGCACTTCCATCATTGCAGCTTTCTCTGGGAGAACTCTCAAATGTGTGGGCAAATCCAATGATGAGCTGTGTGACTAACTTTGCACAGCAGTCCGTGACTGTAAAAAGACGTAAAACTCAGAAATGAAGAGGGAGAATGAACATCCCGTGCTAGACTCTGCCGCCTTCTCTCCCAGCTTCTTAGTGATGTTTTCAAGCTTAATGGGATTTGATCTAAATTTAGAGGGATCACTTCTCACTCGTGGAGCAAGGTATTTAACATTGAAATGGAGACACCTGGGCGAACTGCTACTTTGCATAGCTCTCTGACAACGTGTCATTACGCGACGAACCAGTGCCTGGCAACGGGAGCCAAGCAGGGGGTCTATTTTGGGGAAGAGAGCAGAGCAAGGCTCAAGCCCCGTCACCACCCCGGTGTAAACAGTAAGACGTTTCGTAGCACTGAACGACAGGCGGGGTGACGGGTTTCTTGACACGAGCGCTTAACACGCACGGTGGGGCATCCGTCGCCTCAGCGCTTGACAGCGTTCATTTTCACGCTGACGGTTTAGGTTGACAGGCCCGGAGTAGATGCAAATGATAATTTGCGTTTCCTATTTCTCATTCATTGTTTGCCGCTGCAAAAGCCTATTGCTGTAGGGAGTACGTGTGGAAAGACTAGTTGACTAGTCTGTCATTCTCATCGGGGGGAATATCGATGTGCGGCCTGCCTCTTTTGTTTCAGAGTCGACGCCGACTGAGTGACAGGGCCTCGAACACGACGGGTTCACGGTGAAAGACTAAAGGAAAGCAGGCCACGTCTTAGCATGTTTCGTTGTTGAAGGGTTCCGTTCTGGGGCAGAGAAATAGTTAGGTGGTGATTCACATGGAACACATAGCAACACAACACGCCACTGACGACGCTAAAGTGATCAGCTAAAGACACAAAACAGATTCCTCACGATCTTTTCCACGTTTCCTCACACTGTGCACACACCCTAGTTTGGACGGGAAATGTTGAGAAGCTTTAACCATGACCTTTTTAGTTAAGGATCTGAGTTCAATGAATGTGTAAATTGGCGAATCTGAAACAGCTTGAGGAGCGTAAATATTTGGAAATTATTTGTGAAAGTGGTGCAGAAGAATAGGCAGGGAAATGGCTTACTGATGGACTGGGGAATAGCAGCCATCTGTGCTATTCTGCATGTTTGTACCATTTGAAATGCAGATAGGAGGCAGGAAGAGTGTTTTGTGAATTCGAGCTTTGGCAGACTTCACAGGAGAAAACAGACACGTTTTTAGGCTGCCATCTTTGTGAGCAACTACAACAGAGGCTGAACTAAGAACACGTTCAGGCTTTTCTGTGGATTGGAACAGCTCGCAAAAGTGGCAACCGTGTTAATGGTATGACTCCGTGGTTTGAACAACAATTGCTCCTAAACTTGCAAACAAATAAACCGCATTCAATTGAATGTTTTGAATCGCAATTGCCTCATACGTAGAGGGCATTTGTGTGTATCACTAAATGGGTTTTCTCAAGGTACACATATTGTGCTGTACCTCTTAATTAGTTCGATTGTATGGCATCTATACATGAGTTAAACTACTTATTGAATTTTCTTATTCCATGTAGAGATTTATTGCAGATTTATTGCATGGTTGTAGAATTAGAACAGAGCGGATAATTATTGTTCTCCATTGCACAACAGCAGCTGGTGTTGCTTGAGTGTGATGTTACATTAAGGCTTCTGGACAAGTGAGCATTTATTAGGACTGAGGAGTAATGACTACAAGACTATTGATTACACACAAAAAATGCGATTACCGAAGTTCTTTTAACCAAAATCAAATTACATATGTTTTTGTAAAATGAAATGTTTTTGTAAAACACTGCCTGGAAACTATCTGGTTTGCCACCATCGTTGGGATGTTGTTGTGATGTCCCCGGGACATCACGCCTCTGTATGTTTTTGTAGCTCCCAGACCAACCGGTAGGACGTTGGCCTATCGGACATTGTTGGTTCAAGGTCACCCTGGAGTTTATTGTCTAGCACCTGGCTTGTTCTTGATGGTCAATAATAAACATTCTAATAACACCCTAGTTTAACATCACATAATCACTTCTTCTGTTACCAAGCCAGATTTGTGAACCACTGAGCCATTCCTAAAGATCCATGCCAGGAAAACCCATGGAAAAATGTATTCAGCTGACTCACTTGGACATACAGTACTGTACAGTACTGTACATCATGTATGTTTATTCAGACAGAATTTGTTCTATCCTGGGATTTGAACTCACATCCTCTTGGTTCACGGCCTCCAGTCTCCCTGCTACGACATCACCACTCCTGTGTCAAGGATTCATTTCCCCAGCATTCCAATACTCAGCAAATTTGGCTGGTAAAAATTACGCTGAAGCAAAAGCATCATATTAATCATTAAGTAGTAACATTCCCCACCAAAAATGTGGCATTCATTTTGAAATTTTGGCATTGATTTTGAAAATATGATAGATCATGCAAAAAAACGGTCTTTTATTTAAAGATAGTGATCATATGAAGCCATTTATTATCACATAGTTGTTTGGCACCTTTTTCAATCATAATGATAACAGAAATCCCTCAAATGGCCTTGATCAAAAGTTTACATACCCTTGAATGTTTGGCCTTGTTACAGACACACAAGTTGACACACACAGCTGAAAATGGCAATTAAAGGTTAATTTCCCACACCTGTGGCTTTTTAAGTTGCAATTAGTGTCTGTGTATAAATAGTCAATGAATTTGTTAGCACTCACGTAGATGCACTGGACAGGCTAGATACTGAGCCATGGGGAGCAGAAAATAACTGTCAAAAGACCTGCGTAACAAGGTAATGGAACTTAATAAAGATGGAAAAGGATATAAAAAGATATCCAAAGCTTTGCAAATGCCAGTCAGTACTGTTCAGTCACTTACTAATAAGTGGAAAATTCGGGGATCTCTTGATACCAAGCCAAGGTTAGGTAGACTTAGAAAGATTTCAGCTAAAACTGCCAAAAGAATTGTTCGGGATACAAAGAAAAACCCACAGGTAACCTCAGGAGAAATACAGGCTGCTCTGGAAAAAGACAGTGTGGTTGTTTCAAGGAGCACAATACAACGATACTTGAACAAAAATGAGCTACATGGTCGAGTTGCCAAAAAGAAGCCTTTACTGTGCCAATGCCACAAAAAAGCCTGGTTACAATATGCCCGACAACACTTTGACACGCCTCACAGCTTCTGGCACACTGTAATTTGGAGTCACGAGACCAAAATAGAGCTTTGGAGAGGGGTCAACAAGGTCTATAGTGAACAGAATACCATCCCCACTGTGAAGCATGGTGGTGGCTCACTGATGTTTTGGGAGTGTGGGAGCTCTAAAGGCACAGGGAATCTTGTGAAAATTGATGGCAAGATGAATGCAGCATGTTATCAGAAAATATTGGCAGACAATTTGCATTCTTCTGCATGAAAGCTGCACATGGGACGCTCTTGGACTTTCCAGCACGACAATGACCCTAAGCACAAGGCCAAGTTGACCCATGGTTACAGCAGAGAAAGGTGAAGGTTCTGGAGTGGCCATCACAGTCTCCTGACCTTAATATCATCGAGCCACTCTGGGGAGATCTCAAACGTGCGGTTCATGCAAGACAACCAAAGACTTTGCATGACCTGGAGGAATTTTGCCAAAATGAATGGGCAGCTATACCACCTGCAAGAATTCGGGGCCTCATAGACAACTACTACAAAAGACTGCACACTGTCATTGATGCTAAAGGGGGCAATACACAGTATTAAGAACTAAGGGTATGCAAACTTTTGAACAGGAGTCAGTTCATTTGTTTCTCTGTTGCCATATTTTGTTTTATGATTCCATGATGCCATTCTGTTATGACCTACAGTTGAATGTGAATCCCATAAGAAATAAAAGACGTGTTTTGCCTGCTCACTCATGTTTTCTTTACAAATGGTACATATTGTCATGTCCTGGCTATGCCCCTAGCCATCTCTGCACTGGGCTGGGGCCATAGTCAGGACAGGACAGCAGGTGAGGCCACTAGGCACCTCTATCCATTTTGGTCTCCCCAATTGGAGGCAGGTGTAGATCATTGCCTCCAATTGGGGATCCTACTTATGTTCATGTTTGGCCACACCCGGTGTGGTTCATTTTGGTTTTATGTTTGTACATACTGCCCCGCGTCACTGGTTGCGGCTATTGTTTTGTTTCTTTTTCATTCAAACATGGATTTCAACTACCCTTGCTTCTCTGCGCCTGTGTCCTACCACCACAGCCGTGACACATATATTAACAATTCTCCAAGGGTATGCAAACTTTTGAGCACAACTGTGTGTGCGCGTGCGTGCGTGCCTGCGTGCGTGCGTGCGTGTGTGTGTGTATATATTATTATTATTATTTTTCCCTTTGGACTAATTGGGTCTTCTAATACTAAATATAGAATCACTGAACTATTCAAATGGTGTTGGCCATAATGATGTTCTGGTGGTAAACCTTTATATTAGTGTTTACTGATTAAAAATTAATCATTAAAATAATTGAATTACACAACAGACTGTTTGTTTACCAATTACTAATCATCTATGTTTGTAAATGTTCTCACAGTAACTCTAATTTTGAATGACCTGAATATTTTTTTTTACAGTTTCAAAATGGCCTAGCATGTCATTAATGGTTTACAAACTGACGATAAATGATAAACTATTTATATCACAACTTTAGAGGAGTAGATCAGTGGGTCAAAAAATATGAATGTTTAGTCATTTTTAGTCAAAGCGCATGTTTCACATCAAAAAACGGATACATGAGATTACTGTATGAATGGTGAATGCATCATTTGAATGTTTACATTTATATATGTCTGTATAACTTAAAAATACGTGTGCATGTGTGTGGGGGGTGGTGGTATCAAATATGACACTCTTAAGTTAGAGCTCAGAGCTACTGACTCGTAACTAAATCAATTAAACCAGACGCCCAATTCACTCCCCCCTTGCCAGCAGAAGTATATTATACGCATTATACAAACATCCTGAAAAGGTTATTTCCAGTTCTCTGTGACCATGAAGCTGAAGAGCCCGAGGAGATTGGGGTCTGATAGGGAACAGGGATGTAGATCATGTGGTCAGGAACATCTCTGGCATTTCAGTAAATCCTCCCAAATTGCACCCTACATCCCTCACTTTATTAAAGGGACTAGGGCGCTATTTAACCACTTTCTCCTCAGGACATGCAACATCCTGAGTCTGACCTTACTGACCCCTGGGAACAGAAGGTATCTAGCCTCTTGTGGGTGTACAGAGGCAGGCCAATAGTGGGTAGAAGAGGTGACGTGGGCTTTAAGGAATCTTTTCTTTTTTTAGCTCAATGCTTTCACTGATGAAATTAAATGTCTTTGGGGGAAAAATATTTTTTGGCCGAGTTTGCCACTGATCAACACACTGGTCCATAGTATCAAGATGCACATCTGGACAGAGCGTCAGCTGGGTCAGGGTTTTTTTCAAGGGCCTCTCTGTATTTTGCGCCATTCTTCTTTCCCTCAAACCACACCAGTCTCTCACTCCCTGTCGCTGAAAAGTATCCCCATAGCATGATGCTGCCACCACCATGCTTCATGGTTGGGATGACGCTCTCAGGAGAATGTGCAGTGTTCGGCTTGTGCCAAACAAAGGAATATTAGTTGGTACGGTTCTTCGGGTGGTGGCTTGTGTTCGGGCTAGAGAACAGACACAAAGGAATCCCATATTCAGATAACCACACTGTGAAGTGTGGAGAATTAGGCATCCATAGCCATTCAGAGTCTATGTATGTGTCTTCAACAGAGGTGGGGTTCTGCCAGGGTAGGCGGTGTGTGTGTGTGTTACAAGTCAGTGACATCTGTGCCATCACAGCTCCTTCACAGAAAATTGGACAGGACTCGCAAAGCCCGCCTCTGTTTCAGAGTTCCCAGTCACTGTACCCACGCCTTAACGTCAACAGCAGTAAGTTAATCGCAAGAGCTTTGCATAACATTTTTGTTTTGCCGAATACATAGTGGTGTTGCATCCCACACGTTCTCCACCTGCAAGTGCAATATGACACAACCAGCTTCTCAGTTTGGGTTTTGAGAATTCTGCGCCTTCGATTTGAAGGAGATGATTAGGGAGAATTCTGCCAGGAAGGTAGACCACCCAGCCCCACCCAGTGAATAACTGGGATGGACGCAAAAGCAGAGACAAAGGCCTGACCTGGCAAGGACAACTACCTAAGCCTTCCACACACGGCAAAAATTCATTATCACATTTCAAAATATCTAAGAGCTTGAAAGAATGCAACTTCAACATAGTTACCTGCTACTTTAGCCCCCCCCCCTCCCCCCGCCGAAAAAAGAAGAAGGATATTATGATATTTTAGTGTCTCCTTGTATCACTCAACCTCTGGTCCCCTGACACATTAATTTCTGCTCTCCTAAAAGCTTCCTCGCTGGTGAACTTTCTAAATTGACAGCCTGCAAAAATAGCACATCTGATCCCAAAATGGTTTGAGTCCATGTTTTCCATTTCTTAATAACAATGTTTGATATGTTGGTAAGGGACCACACAGTGTTTCGGTCATCACATCAACTGCCAATTCCCTGCACAATAATTGTGATTCGTAAACAGTGGTATTTCTTACTGTAAATGATCCAGGTGACTTATTGTAAATGATCCACGTTTCGCTCAGGTAACATAATCTGTTAGATCGTTATCAACTTGAGGGCACGTAGGAAAATGCATGACAAAAAGTGATGATATTTAACACTGTGGTAGCCTGCCTGAACTATGATGCTGCAGTTATTATCATCTCATCTGTGCAGTGTAATGTTTACCAACCAAACTAGGCCCTTTAAACCATGCCGTTTTAACCTTAAAGCTTACGCTATTTTGGACTCTTTTTTTTGACTTTTTTTTTTTTTTTTTTTTTCAGAAAGCTCGGGCGCCTGTTTTTTCCATGAGGAATTATTGCAAGTGAAGTATGTTGCGGCATGACAAATCTCTTAACAAAGTCCTCCAAACATACTTTTGTTTTAGGGTTTTCCTGTTATACTGGCACTGTATGATAAACTTTTCACAAAATTGTACGTTTCCAGGCCAAGTCCTCAGCGGGCCAGAAGCATAACACGATTGCCCTGGTAATGATCTACATTAGGTCCATTATTGGAAACTATAAAACTCGGCAGTGAATGGACTCAATCTTG
>JACXGI010000394.1:54183-75449 GCA_016801175.1 Esox masquinongy
TGAGAGAGAGACGGAGAGTGAGAGAGACGGAGAGAGAGAGAGACAGAGAGAGAGAGAGAGAGAGAGAGAGAGAGAGAGAGAGAGAGAGAGAGAGATAGCTGAAGAGAGAGAGAGAGAGAGAGAGAGAGAGCTGAAGAGAGAGAGAGAGAGAGCTGAAGAGAGAGAGAGAGAGAGAGAGCTGAAGAGAGAAAGAAAGAGAAAGAGATGTTTTGATGCACTGCACCAAAGAGCGCGTTTCTAATCTGACACCTCACTGTCCCGCCTAATGTCTTGATGGGACATAAATGGATCATCCTGCCCCTGCTGATGTAGCTATCGTGTGCAAAAATAAAAGGTAGAGCAAAAACCTTCCATTTTGCTGTGGTCTTCTCTCTGCTCTTCACCTCGGCATAATATTATCTCTGTCTCCCGCTCATATTGATTTTGGATTAGAACGGTTTCAATTTTTCCGCTCTGTAAAATACGGAGGCTCTAATGTTGCAGCCAATTTTGTCATTAAGCTCAAAGGTTGTTTTTTTACAGATACGTGTATATTTATATAAATATATATATTGAAAACATTCAAAACAACAAGTTGAAATGCCAACATTAATACCGCTAAGTGGTTTAATAGTGTTAAGGGATAAGTCAGAAATGCTGCGTGTGCGCATGTGCGTGTGCGTGTCTGCATGTGTGCGCGTGTCTGTGTGTGCGTGCGTGTATTCTATGCATCATATTCTTGCAATGTCATCGTTGAAGGGAGGGCCAGTTGTTGTGAGGGGTTTTTAAAAGCCTTCTTTGAGATCCCTTCCATAGGAACCACAGCTGTTTGGACTGGCTAACGTCCTCCAATCAGGTCACGGCGTGTCGCCGGCGAGTCTCCATCCTAGGCTTTGCTGACAACCATCAGACACACCCGGTACTCCGGAGGACTGAAAGACATCCTGTCGCGTGACTTCCGACTTCTGAACGCCACCAAGGTGACATTCCACCCTGACTCCGCCTCCGCACTAACTGGATTGGTTGAGCAAGACAGGAAAGAACCAAACTGGCCGTCATTACCCCTCGTCTGGACTAGAAATGATATGACACGGCTCCCACAGTCTGGTATCCTCGGTTAATGAATATGTAAATACTGTACGTCACCACCTCGGGGTAGGATCAACTCACACAAGTCGAGTATCTAATTTGCGTTGAAACTTGAAAATTCACATTTGTCTGTTTCTTAGCTATTTGCTTTAAGTTAAATGTGCTGGAAACAATTAAGCCTCAAATATTTGTTCTCCCGACGACACGCCAGCAGGAAACTACACTGACATCTGAAATGCAAATGAGTGACTCATGCCATAAATATCCACACT
Organism: Esox masquinongy; assembly: GCA_016801175.1. NCBI lineage: Eukaryota > Metazoa > Chordata > Actinopteri > Esociformes > Esocidae > Esox > Esox masquinongy. Next base: position 55,524 of record JACXGI010000394.1, read on the forward strand.
TTCATGTGAAACTTTTTACTCATGGACCGTTGAAAAGGAAGAGCAACCATTCACGGGTCTACTGTCATCACAAGGAAAGTACAGCTAGCAGGAACGTAGTCGCACGTCATCAATTACTTGATGCACTCATGCTCAAAATTACAGGGTTGAAGTCCACCTTCCACTGTCCCAGCTTTCCGCGATTGATTAGTTAATTTATCCGTCCCCGGCCTGGTCTTCTGCCATTTCCTTCGTTCTGTTCCAATGAAAATAAACGCAAAATGGAAGAAACGTGCACTGATCCTCTTTACAATACCACCGAGACACATTTATGTCATCTTAAGGGGAGGTTTGGGGTCACTCTCTCCGTCCCGTACTGTCCCTCGTGACATTTCCTGACTTGACATTCTGTGGCATTTCTAGTAAAAATGTTGCTGATATTCTTGCAGCGGAATTAAAAGTGTGTCTAAAGGGAAAGTCAACATTAAATCCCCTCTCTCGGTCTATTTTTTTTCTCTCTCTCCCTTTTCGTCTATTTCACTCCCTCTATCTCTCACTGCAGCAGAATACAAACAGGTTAACATGTGTTCCTGCTAAGTGAAGCCACCGGCATCTCCCGAAGTGACGGGAAGTCTTTCTAGTGAAAGAGGGATTACCCAGAACTCTCAACGGAATATGGCAGTGAGAGACAGGACACTTGCAGTAATGAATTGGGAATACGTATGGAAATTGTTAAACAGAGGGAGATAGATTTGAATGGAACAAATTGGTTGAAACTCAGTGCAAAGGCGTGCCAACATTGTCTCAACAAAACTACTAATTATCCTATTCTGCATCCAAAAGATCCATAAATATACATTTATTGGTAAAAGGTGAATTATAATTTATCAGAGAGATTGCAAGAATGATGGCCAGAACCAAAACCATCACCATTCTTCAGGATCTACGGTATATAGTTTCAGGTTAGACACTTTATGCAGTTATTCGGTGAAGCAAATCATCTAAGGTTATCTGTATGGTTTTCGGGTGTGATTTAATGCACAGAAAGAGAATAAATTGCACATTGGTTCTCATTCACGTCAATGATTCGCCCGCTCCAGTTGTTCCATTTCTAGTTAATGTTAATCCGAAAGGCAAAATACAGATGGAGATCTTCCAAAGCACTGGGCCCACGGGGCTCCTGGTCTCACTGGTGGTTTTCCTTTCTTTATTTTTTTACTGAACATGATCCTTTAAGTGCTTTGTATTGATTCATTGGCACAATAAACTACAGATGGAAGACCATCCTCAGTGTCCTAAATAAGCATCTGTTCTGTAATGCTGAGGAATCCATTGATAATGCTTTTTTGGTTATTTTTTCTTCTATTCTTTCATTTACTAGGCATTCGGTTGTTACATATGAATGGTTTGGATTCATTTTTTCAAGTTCCTATTTATAAACATTATGAGTGATTGAGGTGGAGGAAGGATGTGTCAAAATATTAATTCCTTTAAAAGAACAGTGATTTACAAGGTGTTCTTCATCTCTACAAAGTGCATTTTATCAATCTTAGTGCCTGGAGTATGTTGCCTTGGTGTGTGTGCATAACTCACTCCTTACTATGTGTTTCTTCTCTCTCCAAACCACTGTGATACTGGTCAGCTGTGAGACATTTTTTTAAAAAGTAAACTACCAATCTCTGTGACTCATCTTAAACAATGTCAGATTGCAGATTCACGAAAGCATTATGTCCCGAAAAAGCCCTGTGTTCCAACTGAATCCCGTGAGAAAATCTGGTCTCGATTGTGCATAATGTGACATCTGTTTATTTACGTGGTAAAAAAGCTAACCGTGTATTGATCTGAATTTATTACAAATATCAAACAGAAAACAACTCATTCCATGAGAATACACCTCTTTGCTATAACACACCTGCATGAGCTGTGACCAGTTGTCATTAGAAGTCTACTAATTAGTTGAATGGAGTCCATCTCAGCATGGTTAAAGAGATTCACATGATTTCAAGTTAAATACGCCTGTTTCTGAGAGGTCCTGGTCAGTGCATTTCCTAATAAACACTACATCATCAAGACGAAGGAACACTGAAAACAGATCCGGAATAAGGTTTCTCAAAAGCAACACTCAGGTTTAGGATATAGGAATACTTCCGAGGACGCCCAGAACCGGAGCACGGTAACGTCCATCATTAAGAAATCGAGACGAAATGGCACAACTATGAATCTGTCCAGAACAGGCAGTCCTCAAAAATGGAGTGTCCGAGCGATAAGAGCACCGAGAGGCCTATTTCAGCTCCCAAGGTGTTGCGGTCTTCCGCGGCTGAGCCGGGGGAGTGGCAAAAAGATAAAAGCCTCACGTCACATCTCGGCGAGAGTTTCCCAGAAGGCATGTGAAAGACTCCGAGACCAAGTGGAAGAAGATTCTACAGTCTGATGAGACCAAAACACAGCCTCTTGGCCTCGACACTAAGTGCCGTGTTTGGCACGAGCCTAACACTCTAGATCACCCTGACAACGCCATTCATACCATGAAGCGGGGAGCTGTTAACATCATGCTGTGGGGATGCTTCCCAGCAGAAGGGTGTGGGAAATTGGTCAGGGATGAATGGAGCAAAATACAGAGAGGTCCTTGAAGAAGGTCCGGAGCACGCAGGACCTTAGACTGGGGTGAGGTTTGAGGCAAAAACGTCCTCATTAAATCAATCTTGATTTCATGTTATAACACAAAAAACAATTGGAAAAGTTCAAGGGGGTGAATACTGTAGTTCCGAAAGGCACTGTTGCAACGCCTGTAAAAGCATTTTCCACCACCGCCGACAATACATCAAATTATGGGAAGCGATGACGAAGTACATCCTCCAAATTTGTTCCACACACACACTTCCTAAATCTTTGCAAAAGCTCATTGAAGCCATTCTGCTGGCCTGTCACTCTCTCAAGGAGCTATGTTTGTGTTTCCAGTATGTCGGACATACGCTGATACTCTGCAAAAGCCTGCTGACTTCTAATCCATAGACGTTTATCACCAACTCCATAAAAAAATCACACCAGCGTTGCCCTGGCAATTGAACTGAGGAGATTTTCCGGAGCCTTCTTTGACCGTGCTCTGCCGTCTTGTTCTAATTTTTTTGTCCTTTGGTCGAAGGCTGCTTGGGCTGATTCATATCCTGCTTCTCCCTACACATCATCCACACTCCTCATCGAGAATCTCCCCGTAAATAATTCATGATAGATACGCGGCAACACCCACCGATAACTCATAGTCAACGGAGCCGTTGAATTTCATTTACCGCTTCCAACATCCAGAGCAAGATAACGATCATGGTTTATAAGGGACGATGAAGGAACAACATATTAAATGGAAGCAACTGGACACGCAAGCCAAAGTGTATTTCCTAAATGGATTTTGGTGTTTCGTTTTTTATTTATTGTCCTGCCTTGCGGTAATGTCCCGAACCTCAGACCCCACAAAACCCCAAGAAAACGGAGGCGATAGCCATTGATTGTAATCAAAATGTAAAGTAAGCTTGGGCCTGTTCTGCTAATGGATTTAATAGTTTATTTGACTCGAGAGGTGAATCAATCTTAGGGTATTGACTGTAGTATCCAAGCGGATTAGAAGGCCAGAGGGGTCAACCCTCTTGGCCGCTCTGTTTTCAGTGATGCCCTGGCACTCGGAAAAGGTCCTTGGTTAGGAGCAGTTTAGCATATTGAATGAAAATTAACCTCCCCTCTTAAAGAGGGCCCCAGACAACCAAATCCTCTTTCATTTTTTAATTCATTAACTATCGCAGGAGGCAAAGACAGGACTGCTAACAACGCTGCAGTAGGAGGAAAGGATGTTAAATCCAGGACTTACTGTACAAAGCAAAACTTTGCAATCGAAGGAGCACTTCCAGCCACCCTGCTCCTTAACGACAATGTTTTATTTCGGGATGTGACAGTTGAACTGAGGCATTTAAAAGTGATATTCTTCAATAATAACTCGTTCTGTGGTTCATTTAAAGGCCTGTTGAAGTCAAAATGTGATTTTCCTTTGTTTTCAAGTCCACAAGGCTGAAATAACATTCTGAAATTGTTAAATGCTTGATAATGCCCATTTTGTGTAAGAAAATGTCACAAGGCTGACTTGATTATAAATAGACAGATGACTGTTCATCCGTTCATCAAAGGCTCAGAAAAAATGACGATACATTTGATGATGATACATTTGTGACGGGCACCAATATATATGATATGACATTTAATATCTATATGACTGAGGCTTCTCCAGTTTCCTTCCCCAGATCGAGCAATGAGTAGCCAACCACAAAGCCAACACTCAATCACATTACCAACCAAGTGAAATATGGGTACCATGACTTTATAACCGTTCAATACTGTGATAATAACCACTCACACCTAATCTACCTCGGGACAACAAAGGGTTATATCCTCAACTTCCAATTAAGCCTCCAACCTCTTAATTAAGCAACTGGCCTCCAGCTCAAAGAAATTAGCGTCAAGATTTTTGATTGTGTCATTAGGGGGCTCGTTACGGTTTGCAAGGACAATTTACTCGCTCTAATCCTCAAAATCTGAATGAGCTTCCGCCGAATTACACGCATCACCTAGGCGACTGATTGGTGTGTGCCCGGGCGGTCGTCCTGAACACGGGGTGGCGTTCGCGGTGGCGCCAGGACTGACAGTGACCCTCGCCAGCTCCGTCGTGCTGAGAAGCGTGCTAAAACACGCACACACACACGCACACGCACTCCTGCACGTGCGCACTTGCATTTCGTGCAGACACAGACACGCACCTCCTTAGACACACACACACGTACCTTAAGACCCGTTTACACACTCTAGCCAGTGTTGACGCTGCTGTTTCAATGTCAAATTAATTAGCTCCGGATAACATATGCGGTCGTTACTTTGTGTTTTCCCCCCGAAAAGTGGCGTTTTCCCCTCCCAGGGTCCCATGGGACTTAATTAGGACCTTTGTTTCAATTTCTGCCGCGTCTGGATGACAGATGCTCCAAGGTTACCGGTGGAATGGTGGAGTCAAAGATGTAATGGAATGCTGATTACGGGAACAATATGAATGTTGTCCTTGCAGTACCAGCACCAGCCTCACACTGAAACGGAGAATAAACGGGAGGTCGTACGTTCTGCGATCCGTAGGGTACATTTGGATGGGGTCAAAAAACGAAAAGTCTGTAGCCTTCCATTTTACAGATCCATCATCCAACTCTTCACTCCATATCACGGCCGGCTTATTAGAGACAAATCTACATTATGGCTGCCACTGTTGGCGGCCATTCTGACGGCCCTAACACTGACACGGGGGGGGGGGAGTCGCATGTCCCAGACGCGGACTCAACGCCTGAGTTCCCTAACCGTGTCCGAGACCAGCATGAACACAGGGCGATTTCAAGCTGTTAGGATCTACCCTCCAGGGTAGATCTCCTCACAGCCAAGAGTGTTGTGTGGAAAGGGACCACCCACCACCCATGGTGCTTATTCGACACCTTGGACGACGCCCATTTCCATTCCGTCGTGATCCGAGTGGCAGATCTCTCTCCGCCAGTACCTCACGACACCAGACCAGGGGTAAACTCACGACACCAGACCAGGGGTAAACTCACGACACCAGACCAGGAATTAGACGTGGATAGAAGCCACGTGCATCATGGTTCCACTGCCCACCCACCAGTCATTTGGCTCATCTGGCAGGGCCATTTAAAGGGGCAGTTAAAGGGGATGTGTGTACAGCAATCCATGTTGCATTAACCATCTTGGCGGGGTTTTTTGTTGTCAGGGGACAAATGCTGCACGAAAACAAAACGGCAACGCTAATGTTTTGTGCAACAGACCACGAATTCCATGATTGCTTTGGCCATTTGTGTTTGTCATTCGAGATATGTTCTCGTTGACGGAGCCATTAGTCACAGAAATACCACAAGATGTGTAATAGTCTCTCTGTGCTCGGGTTACAAATTAATCTTGCTGTTGCATTGCCCACCAGGGTCACCGACACACTGTGATATTGTCCGTTGTTCTGAAGGAAATATGTACAGCGTAGAGGTGCAACAAAAACCTTTTAATGTTCATAAGTGGTACAAAACTTACATAATACGATCTGCAAATTCTTCATCAGAGTGTCTACATTAAGTCTTCCTCAGAGGGTCTACGTTTAGTCTTCATCAGAGGGTCTACGTTAGGTCTTCATCAAAGGGTCTATGTAAAGTCTTCATCAGAGGGTCTACATTAAGTCTTCATCAAAGGATCTACGTTAAGTCTTCACAGAGGGTCTACGTTAAGTCCTCATCAGAGGACCTATGTTAAGTCTTCATCAGAGGTCTACGTTAAGTCCTCATCAGAGGACCTACGTTAAGTCTTTATCAGAGGGTCTACGTTAAGCCTTTATCAGAGGTCTACGTTAAGTCTTCATCAGAGAGTCTACGTTAAGTCTTCAGTCATCCAAGACTAGCCTCTATTTGAATTTTCAGGTTTATTTGCAGACAGAAAACATTGTGTGTAAAATGGTACTGTGAAATTCTAGCTTGAGAGCTCTTTTCCAACAATGTCGTGATAATAATAACAATAGAACACAGTCTCTATTTCTAGATATTTCCATGCTCTATTGAAACAGATAGTAGTGAAAGACAGAGAAGATAGTTCTTGCTGAAAGAGCAATGGGCTCTTTCTAACCCATGGTGCTGTGAAGGGCTTTACTTCAGCATGTATCGATTGGAACTAGTATGTGTGTTTCACACAATCCTCTCACAGATCCCTTTGTCACAGGGAACAGACACGTCTGGTGGTTAGGGTCCTGAAGGGTGTTTAATGAAAAAAAAACAGAAGAAATAGGGTCAAACAATTAAATACAAACGTGCTGGGAAGGCGTAGCTATCCCGGGCTTCTACTTGTGGGGGGTGAGTTGTAGTTTATCCTTTTGTTTTGTGCTGGGAGTTGTAGTTCCTGGCTCATCCGTGTAGAGTGGATGCTGGTCTCTCCATCCAGTGCCTGCTGTGAACGGGATCTGTGGAGTTCTCCCACACAGACAACCATGGAGAGGGTTGTCGTGGTCGGATGTCCCCGCATACCAGCCGAAAAGCCTGGGGCCAGGGGGCACCACCTCTCCACCCCCTACCCTCTTGTCCTGCCTGGGGGGACACCTGCATTTAGTGTCGGCCCGTGGGGGATGTCCCTCTCGCCGGACAGCAGAGGCAAAGGGGGGAGATCAGGAGGTCTTCTCATCTAAAATGGCACGGCTTGAGAGGGGCCGTGCGATAAATGAGGGGAGCTTTTTTCATACAAACAAAACACTTCAGAAGAAGGCCTGCGTTGTGTATCCAAGACGATGAGACGACGGAACATCAAACACTTTTCTGGCTGGTAGGGACGCATCACCTGGACACAGTTAACAGACAGTTCGTTGCGTACATCTTATTCATAATTCTACACTGCGGTATGTCGTGTAGCAGGCTGAGGTCCGTTTGTTCGGCAGGGCTTGGTGCATGCGACGGCAGGGTTCGATATCCACAGGGGGTGTCAGTACAAAAATGGTGAGCCATTGTAATTTATTTTCCCGTTCATTATGAAAGTGGGCAGGTGAAGGGGCGCTGTGGTTCCAGAGTGATCCTAATGCTCTCGCGTCGTAATATTTTAATATTTGGACAAACATCACGGTACTGTACAACCTCAAACTGTATTACAGTCAATATGTCTTGGAAGTCAAGACCCAGCCAAATGAACGACAAACATTAATAATGAGTGAAGTGCATTTGAACAAAAAGTATTTTGTGGGGAACGCTGAGCCAAAACCTCTCTGATCCGATTTGTCATTCAAAATGGAGACGTAGGAAGGGACATTCAATAAATTATGCTAAATCTACAGATTACTTACATTGCACTTTAATTAACTCTTGGCACATACGTATGAACAAAACGCTAGCACGTTTTGGCTAACAAGCCTTCAGCAGAACATATGAAGTCCTTCAAATATTGAAGGAAACATTCCCTGCAGTAAATATTCCCTACAATATTCTGTACATCCACATAATCAATGAACATGTCAACACTTCATCGCTGATGAACTAGCTAGCAAATAGCGTCATCACTTGCATTTCTGGAAAAGGTTTAAGGGTGGAACCATCCCTGAGGTCATTGTGTTAAGTGAAAACATCCTGGAGAATTTCTCTCTGAGACGCTCTTCAGAATATCCCCACTCTGTTGTAGGGGACCATGTCCTTAATGCCCATGTACACACATTTACACATACTGAACACATTTGACTACACTTTAATTTGAGAGTTCCAGTTTTCACCCGATCTATAGATTGGAATACCGTCAGCAAACATTCAACAAACAATCTGTTGATGAGCAACTTCTTACTAAGGTTAGGGTTAGGTTTAGAAGAAGGTTTAGGTTAAGGATATAGGTTAGGGTTAGGTTTAGAAGAAGGTTTAGGTTAAGGATATAGGTTAGGGTTAGGTTTAGAAGAAGGTTTAGGTTAAGGATATAGGTTAGGGTGAGGTTTAGAAGAAGGTTTAGGTTAAGGATATAGGTTAGGGTTAGGTTTAGAAGAAGGTTTAGGTTAAGGATATAGGTTAGGGTTAGGTTTAGAAGAAGGTTTAGGTTAAGGATATAGGTTAGGGTTAGGTTTAGAAGAAGGTTTAGGTTAAGGATATAGGTTAGGGTTAGGATAAAGTTTAGAGCACCCCCCCCCCGCCGCCCCCCTGCCACCGTTCGTCCCTGCTATCAAAGAGACGCTAGTCAGGCAGGTGCAGGGACACCTAAGTGGCCGCTCCTGTCTTGGTTGCTCTTTAATGGCATTGACGTTGAGTATCCACCCGATACTCTCTGTCCCGTGTAGCTGTCCCTGGGGACCGCTTGCCGAGGACCAACGACAAGCCTTGTCTCCACGTCTCCATCACTCAGCCGCGTTAGAACCTTCCGCAGGTTTCCGGGGCTGTCACGCCACGGTTGGCTACCCCACAAACCCCCGCAACATCCTCGACCTTGGTTCTGTTATGTAATTTGGCTCCTTTCCCCATCTATAAATTATCATACCCCCTTCTCCTCACACACACACACATATGCAACGCTGAGTTAATTTTACTCTCCACAGATCACATTTTGTCCCACTCAATTTTGACTGAACTGTGTTCATTGGAGTTTGAATTAGGCAGGTCTGTGTACTGTAAGGTTCAAGACAGACATGTGTTTATAAGAATCTGGTTTTGCTCTGCCTACAACAAAATCGCAGACCCAATCTTGCCAAGTTTGAAACGTTATCGATCGAATGAACATAACAGCCTGTTTCCAGTGGAACAAACCTTAGTGACAAATCCAACTATTCAAGGTTGGCTCTGTGATTTTGTCGTAGGCAGTGCAAAAGTGTATTCCTATTCAAATGTCAGTCTCGGTGCACACACACAAACACACACACACACTCCCCCACTCCACCCGATATCACCAAGTATCCATCACAACCCACAACCAAAACCTGCTCGCAGACTTCTGCGGAAGGGAAACGTGGCTGCATTGACAACATCGTCCGTAATGGATGCACACTGAAACACAAACCATGGATCACAGTTTCCCCTAGTCTACAGGAGAGCTTTAAGATGAGAAAGCATCTGGCAGCTGTAAAACAGCGGACTGGTCCTTTAAAGAATTGAAAGGAGAGTGCAGAATAATACAATAACAAGGAGACGGCGCCGGGTCTGTTTTTCCGTGACAACGATTCGGATCATCCAGTGGTGGAGTCTAAAGCAATATCCTCTCGCACTCCGCCCGGGTGAAACAGACATTCACCCTGAGACTGCGGAGGAGATTGGTGGCCAGGATGTTGCATATTTCATGAGCCGGGAAAGGTTAGATAAGATCCGTGAGCGCTGGGGAGATACAGCCGGCGTCCTCCCAGCTGATCCTCCTGTGACCAGGGCCGTGTGGAATTCCAAAAAATAAATCACAATGGTTGTTTTGAATGTGACCCCAGCTCACCAGAAGTAATGCATCGCAAAGGCCTATAAGAGTTGGTTCGGCATGTTAATGTCTGTCCCAGGCTTTTGCATTATCCTAGGGTTTTACATTATCCTCCTTTATCCCACCAATGCCGTTCTTCATGTAGATGTGTTGGTTTGGAGATCCATATAAAATAAAGGTGGTGATATTGCTGATGGGAAAACAGATGATATTTAAAGCCAGGACAGTTTGAAATGACATAATTTACCTTAAAGGGCCAGTAAACTGAATTTTGCAATCCTCTTAAAAATATTTTAGTACGATACAGGTAGAACAATTGCCACAAAAGTGTTATAATAAACGTGCTATTTTAAGGAATGTTTCCCCCATTTAATGAATTATTCCCCCATTTTCGCCTTTTCGATTTCTGGGACTTCCTATGTGGGATCAAAGCATGTACCTGTGTATGTGGACCTGGTTTTCTCACCACTCAAAATGTTTTGGTCAATGGATTTGGATGCTAATTATCTCCTTGTGCAATAATGCCGCAAATTCAGTTGAACTCTATCGGCGCTGTCACATTTGACACGGGGCCTCTTGTGATGTACTGTACCTTTATTCAGCCTCCCAAAGAAACCCAGGAGTCAGCCAGAAATGGATTACATTTGTAGACAAGCATGCAAATAACAACACGGCAAGGAGCCGAGTGTGTGGCAAACATTTCTCTCTGGACAGTTTCACAAATGTCCACCAGGTAGCCACTGAATGAGCCAGAGCTCTTTGAGCTTTAGTGTCTCTCCGTTTAACTACCTCGTCGGCAGGACCTGGCAGCCAAAAGTGCCTGACTCTACATGTACGCAGTGTGAGCAAATCTTCAAGCTCATCCGGTGTTTTTCCTTGTCTGAGCAGAGCAACAAGTTGAGGTTAGTTCTATCACCAGCTACACGAGCACGTGTAATGTTGGCTACCATCAGCTACAAATGTAGCTACCAACGGAATCACGCGCTTCAAAGGGTCGAGCGGAAATAGGTTTGCTAGCGCAGCCCTGATCTAGGGAGGAGGCTACCGGGCGTTGTACCGCGCTGCACTGAGCGGCTGCCGTGTAACGTCTGAGGCGACGTGTTTTTTGACAGTTGCCACGTACGTTTGTTCATGTGTTTATGCAAATTAATGGGGATAAAGTGCACGCCCATGGCATCGGCCGAACTGTGTGAAGAGGCAACTAAGCCAAGAGAAAGAATTTGTATCCCCCTATAGTTACTGGCCGTTATTGGGTTTCGTGGCCTGGTGGGTGATTAAGATACATACCCAACGTATCATGTGAACATTATTAACGTCTGATGTTGAGTGTTAAAGGCATTTTAAAACTCCTAAAAGAGATGACTCATTATGTTGTCAGATCAGACTGTGACAGCCTACACAGCGTGTCACCACTTCCACTGTTTCCAGACGACAATATTAAGGCCAATTAGTTGTCCCCGGCCTTCTCTTATGAATCTGCTCTCATTACGCCAAAGGTCACAGGGATAATCATCTCATAATTGTTTCTCTGTACCCACAACCATGTCAGAAAATCCTGCAGCAAGCACAAAAAAAAAACTTCCCCGATAATAGTATTTCCAGGTTCTATTTGCAGTCAAACCTAACTGTATTACCCAGGGTGCTTCTGTGACAAAGGGAAATGACATTTAGGACAGAGATGTAGGTACAGGAAAATAATGGTGCACTTGTAAATTCTTCCTAGGGCTATCTCCAGTCTGAACAATCTACAAACAACGACATGCACGACTGCTACAGTGCCAATTGCCAAACTCAAACCCAGATGTTATGGCTAGCATGTTTGAGTTCTCAGGTCATGTTTGAGTGCTCCTCAAAATCCCAGTGATAAATATCACTGCTGCCACTGCCGTTTTGGCATTTCATTTTGTGCCAGTTTTGCCACAGGAGGCCGCAGTGTTTTGACAGGAGTGTGTTGCTTTCTCCTGTAGACTCTCAGACAGGGATTGAGCGAGCTTATATGTCCTTCTTAGTGCCGTATCGACCTTCCCTCAGTCAGACATGTTGGAGTTCTGCTGGATTGTACAACACAGAACTGTATCTACACCCATACTGTTGCCTGATAAGTAACAGTATGGGTGTCGATTGTTTACTTATTAACAAATTGTTTACTTATTACCTCCCGGTAGATTTTAGTCATTTTACTACAGAAGTGGAGTATTGTTACCTCATCATTTCTTTTTTCATGCACAGCTCGAACAGAACTTCAATCCGCCCCGAATCCCAACACCATCCGCCCGCATCTCGTGTGAAGCCACTCCGACAGGAGCTTGTTTTTCCTCACTGGCCATCAAGTCAATGACCAATCAGGCTCAGAGTATTTCAGGCCAACAAAGACTCTGACGTTCCGTTTGTTTTTAATGGCCCCCGTCAAGCAAACCAGACGATGAGTCACCAGCTTGTTGAGGAAGCGTCCTGCTAACCCAACTCACATTCTGAGCACCTTTTCACGTTGAAGGGTCTTGTCTATCTGCTTATCTTTGGTGCTTGGTTATTAAGAGCACGAACACATGTAAAATGTATGGCTATGATTTAAGGGGGCTGTACTGAAGAGAGCCACAAGGCGAAGGGCTGTTGAGGTATTATGGGATGCTTTCCGGTGTAGGTGGGCTTATAGTTATTACTCGATAACATATGGTGTAGAGTTGGTGCCGCATAGGAAGCCAGCAAACAATTTAGGGTAGATTTGTGTGAGTGTTCAGTTGATGACTCCCAATGTCCTTTAATAAAGGCATAGTTCAGGATTTGATCAACAGTATCTACAAGTCAATCTGACTGTTAGGTAGCGGATAGAGGGCTTCGTCGACGAAACGCTGAACTATCCCTTTAGCTTTATCATTTTCTCCCATTATTCTAGGTACCGGCACTGGTCCTTCACATTCCACTCACTCCCTTACACTCATGTCGCCATAAAACCAATTCCCATTTTATTGCCTGGAAATGTCATCCCAACGGGAGGTAGTTTTAGCAGCGCAGGTAATCACTGTCCTCCCGGACGTGATGCTCAAGGACACCCTGGAAGGCAGCATCAGTGTCCGCGCAACTCAATCGGCGGATGTCACCGGCGTGCCCGAACTGAGCAAATATATGCACACGTCAAAGTCGCGGCGAGTGTGCCGTGTGACCCCGCAAGGTCGCCGCCAAACGGTGAGCGTTCGCAACCCCTTGAGAAACCGAGGCCGTGTTGTCGCATGAAGTGATAAGAAATATTTTAGTGCTCCGGAGGAGTCACCCTTGGTAGCTGGAATTCATTTGTGCCACTCTGTCTGGGTGGGGGGGTTGGGCGGCGGGGGGGGGGTTGCCTCAGTCAGGGAGCGGCTGTTGAGAACATGGTACATTCAGGGCAAAGAGTCACCGTTCATGGACTAACTGTAAATGTATGCGATATGACGCCTGCGTTGGTTGTTGTCGACATGTCATAATAGTATTAACTACTGCCCCCGTTTAATGAATGTATTGAGTGATTTAACCGAAAACAAATAGCAACCTTTGAACTCAGTGCTGTTATGCTGTTGGTCTTATGAGTGAGTGAAATTTAGCGGTGTGCAATTACTATGAGTCACCTGCCATATTAAGGAATAATAAGCAGCTTCTCGTATGGAATTTTTATAGCATGTTTGCATCACATGACACAACAATCTGTTAACTTTAACCTGATGTAAATGCTCACAGCAGAGATCTGTCAAATCAGGTCCTCGAGACCAGTCCCACTCCATGTTTTCATTGCAAGCCACTAATGAGAGGCTTATTTAGACCTGAGACTCTGGGTGGGTGACATTAATGATTAGGTAGAACAGAAAACCAGCAGGCTCCTGACCTCGTAGGGTAAGAGTTTACTACCCCCTGCTCTATGGGATATTAGAATAATTTATTTATTTTATAAAGCATCATACACAGATCATTCATAAAGAAACAGATATCCCCCCACCCCTTTTAATCTAATGTATTTAAAGTAACTTCCTAATGTTTCCAGATGTATTTGAATATAATTACATTAAATGAGTTGTTTATTTTTATTTTTTTATCTCTCTCACGTGAGACACTTGTCCTTGATTGGACGTCACAATACTACATGCCACCTGAAAGGACAACTTGTTACACAGGAATCACATGAAGGTAAAGACACTTACACATTTGTCTGGACAACAGGCTCACACTAAAGTAATGTACTATATAGGGAATAGGGTGTCATCTCTCCATAGAGCCCTGGTCTAAAGTAGTGTACTATATAGGGAATAGGGTGTCATCTCTCCATAGGGTCCTGGTCTAAAGTAGTGTACTATATAGGGAATAGGGTGTCATCTCCCAATAGAGCCCTGGTCTAAAGTAGTGTACTATATAGGAAATAGGGTGTCATCTCTCTATAGGGCCCTGGTCTAAAGTAGTGTACTATATAGGGAACAAGGTGTCATCTCTCCATAGAGCCCTGGTCTAAAGTAGTGTACTATATAGGGGATAGGGTGTCATCTCTCCATAGGGCCCTGGTCTAAAGTAGTGTACTATATAGGGAATAGGGTGTCATCTCTCCATAGGGTCCTGGTATAAAGTAGTGTACTATATAGGGGATAGGGTGTCATCTCTCTATAGGGCCCTGGTCTAAAGTAGTGTACTATATAGGGGATAGGGTGTCATCTCTCCATAGGGCCCTGGTCTAAAGTAGTGTACTATATAGGGAATAGGGTGTCATCTCTCCATAGGGTCCTGGTATAAAGTAGTGTACTATATAGGGGATAGGGTGTCATCTCTCTATAGGGCCCTGGTCTAAAGTAGTGTACTATATAGGGAATAGGGTGTCATCTCTCCATAGGGTCCTGGTATAAACTAGTGTACTATATAGGAAATAGGGTGTCATTTGTAACTAAACAATAGCATTTGAATGTCAAACTGCAGTTTCTGTCCTCCTGAATAATTCCTGTGTACACTCATCCCATCCCGCCGTGTCATCCGGCAGACCACGCCTACAGGCCACACCTACAAGCTACGCCCACAAGCCACACCCAGAGGTGGATGTTTCATGCCTGGTCGCGATATTGCCGACTAGCCAGTGTTCATCAAAGCAGGAAGGAGAAATCCGCCGTTTCTCCCTCACCGCTTCGGACACGCGCGGCCCTCACATCCCTGGATCCCTGGGGGGATAATGATTACGTTTCCCAGTGAAGCCTGCTTAGCTAAGCAGTTTTAATACACAAATCAATTTTGCATTACCCCCTCCTGGCTGTGAGTGCTCACGGTGTGAGAGAGCCATGAAAAATTGATGGGCCCCGGCATGCAAATTGTTGCCCGAGTGAGGCTGAGGTCTGGCCAGACCCTATTTTTTTTTTTACAAGGTAATGTCATGGGAGGTTGAGGGAAACCTTTGTTCTGCCGCCTCTTCCCGTTATTAGATTGTGTTGCCGTTTCTCATTCCCCGTAAACAGAAGGCATCGCTGAGGAGGGATATTAGAGTTCTGTCACTGCATTTAAATGGACCTTAGATGTTTTAAAATGTGGTTTTCAACCGTCCACTGTCCTTCGATGCATGCAAATAGAGTTCAAACTCTGATATCCACCAGTCATGAAGAATAATAAGCTTTTCGCCACATTGTGATTATAACAGGTGTTGGCATCTTCTCAAATTTTTGACGGGGAGGGACTTTTGGCCCCATAGACTTCGCTGTCACTAGTAAAGAGAGATGGATGAGGCACCTCGGAAAACCGGGATGATATCAAGCATTGGACGCAATAACACAACATTTTACTTCTGAGTTTCAAAGATGAATCACACGAACACTGTAGATGGACATGCGGGCATTATTTCATATATACTTAAAGAGGAACCCAATGGTTGTACTCTGACACTAGTGTTTTGTCATAGTGTTTACATCGTATTGTGAGCAGCTTTGTGTTTCTGAGTTGCTGATGAGAACGAAATGACCACAACCATAATAATCTTTCGCTACGAAATGAGGCTATCAAGCGAGAGAACGGGAAAATTTCACACCTCAGAAATGAGATTTTGCAAGGTCCCGTGTCAATGTCCTTGAATACAAAACCTCATTCCTTCCTGTCCCTTCCAGCCCTTGATGAGCAGAGACAACATCTGTGCTGAATGGCTAATTTCACTTCAAGCTGTGATTTGAGTAACCTGCACATTTTGTCAACGTAATGACTTCCTTCAATGCTCAAATATGAGTGATCGCAATCAACAATGGATGACCTCTCCAAGTTACTGGCCAATAGCCCTTCTGGTGTTGTGGTTAACAATGTGTTGTCAACAAATTCCACTTTACATGAGTTTTCTGAAAACATCACATACAATCGTGAAAGCATATTGTCTTGACAACCTCACAGATGAAGTGGTTGGTACTCCGTTGGCGGATGTCGTTTGCCCCATCTGGTGTGTTTTCTCCTGTCTTATCTGTTGCCCAGATTTATGCTCCCTATGTCTTCTCTCTGTCTTTAGCATCTATCTGTATCTCTCTGTCCTCCTCTCTATCGCAGTCTCTCCCCCCAGGAAGACCTGAGCCCTAAGACCCCCTAAGACCCTCTCAGGACCCCCTCAGACCCCCTCAGGACCCCCTCAGGACCCTTCAGGACCCCCTAAGACCCCCTCAGGACCCCTCAGGAGCCCCTAAGACCCCCTCAGGATCCCCTCAGCTCCTAGGTGTCCCTGTCTGATGTCACCCGTCCCCGCTAGTGATCCACATTCTACCTAAAGACGTCCGTTGTTGCTGCATTTTTTTGTCTCTGCCTCGTAACACCCACCATAGAAAAGCAAACTGGGGTTTCGTTTTTCTCTGGAGGATGTGAATTTTTTTTTTGCACCGTATCTGACCACTGAGATCACGTTTGAATGCTCAGTCATGAAAAGAAACTGGCTTTTACATTTATCGCCAAGAATTGTATCTTTTCTGACGCGCTGGTCTTCAGAACGTTTGAATATTCTAATGAACGATCCGGCCATAAAAGGCCACACGGTCTAACGATCTCTTGCGACACAGCCAGACAATGATGGGCCACCCCCAGAGCCTGGATCCTCTCTAGGTTTCTTCCTCAATTCCTGCTTTTCTAGAGAGTTTATCCTGAGCGATTCAACATCTAATCGTTTGGCATTGCTAGCTGATTTTACGGGGGTTCATAAGATGTGTTTTGGATTTGCTTCTCGTTTCTAATTTAATGATATTCTTTAGCGGGGGGCAAAGCTTTGATGCAGAATGTGGATGAGATCTAATCAAAACATACTGAATACCTGAATCCAAAAGGCGGGACCTGGCAGGGGGGGGATTGTTGCCATGGTAATGCTAATGTCACTTTAACAAAGAACATGTCTCGATGGCGGGGAGGACGCGGTTCATATTCAGGTGCTGTGCTGAGGAAGCGATATAGATAATGGAATCAATTTCCTGTTATACCCGGAGCAGGGAGCTCACCAAGAAAGCATGAAGGAAGTGAGCTACCGCTCAAATTCATCCATCAGTCAACACCAGCCATTTCACTGTGGATCTCCATGCACTGGCTGAAACGGTTACAGATGTACTTACCTTCCCTGAAATTGTGTCCTTCATTTGGAAGAAGCAGGGTCATTCTTCACTGCATGTAAAAGTTTCGTTGTTTAGCCAGACACATTTTTCCAGAGGAGCTTGCTGCTGTAAATGGATATGTGTTTCCTACTAGTCGCCCGCAGGAATCAAACTTCATGATCTTCCAAACGATGCACAATACGTAATCTTTATCATCAAAAGACCCACAGCGTACCAAAGTACCATGTGTTTCTGGATTTGGAAGTGCCACTGTTCAGAGAAAGGTGCAAAGGTCTGGTGTAGTTTCCTTCCTCCTAGCAACGATAACGAGGCATCTGGGCATGTCTGTACATCTGCACGAGAAGCTGAGAGCATACATTATCCACTTAATTCCCTTAAATGCCGTGAGGAGAGGGGAAAAGAGTGGATGAAGACTGGTTTTAAAAAGTCTCCTAGGAATGTGTGTGTGTGTGTATGTGTTCATATGTACAGTATGCAGACTTATGTTCGATTCTAATAACAGAGAGACAGTGTTACTTTTGTGACCTAAACTCAAGACCAAGAGACCGGACTTCTAGCTACATTAACAACGGTGATCGTGTGTACTGTAAAATGATGTTGTTTTGTCCCCTAGCTGTTCTTGTCTATAAATGTTCTGTTTTAAGTTTGGTGTTTTGGAGGACCTCAGAACGAGTGGCCTATCTGTTTATTCCTAATCTCTTCATTAAGAGCACCTACATTTAGTCAAAATCCGGTCAGGGGTGTTATTGTAGGAAACAAATTGATATGTGCCTCCTTAGCACTGCTTATAGCGTAACCTTTTAAGGAATAATACATTGATGTGTAGCTATCTTTATCAAAATATGATCATGTATACTGTATATACATTACTAGTCAAAAGTTTGGACACACCTACTCATTGTAATGAATACAGAGTCGGGATCCAAGCACAGAAGCGCTGTGTTTATTAAGCTAAAGCACATAATGAGCTAGGGAGTGTGCTGTGTTCAGGTGAGCTAGGGAGTGTGTTGCATTCAGCTGAGCTAGGGAGTGTGCTGTGTTCAGGTGAGCTAGGGAGTGTGTTGCATTCAGCTGAGCTAGGGAGTGTGCTGTGTTCAGGTGAGCTAGGGAGTGTGCTGCGTTCAGGTGAGCTAGGGAGTGTGCTGCGTTCAGGTGAGCTAGGGAGTGTGCTGCGTTCAGGTGAGCTAGGGAGTGTGCTGCGTTCAGGTGAGCTAGGGAGTGTGCTGCGTTCAGGTGAGCTAGGGAGTGTGCTGCGTTCATGCGATTGACGACAGGGCCAAGGGCGTGCGCTGACAGCAGACCTCACATTCATTCAAAGGCATTTCTTTATTTTCACTATTTTCCACTTTGTACAAAAATAGCGAAGATGTCAAAACAATGAAATTACACACATGAAATTATGCATAGCAACCAAAAAGTGTCAAAAAACATTTATATTTTATATTCTTCAAAGTAGCCACCCGTTGCCTTTATGAAAGCTTTGTACACAATTAGCATTCTCTCAACCAACTTCATGAGGTTGTCACCTGGAAAGCATTTCAACAGACAGGTGTGGAATTTCTGTCCTTGTTCAGCATTACAGTTTTCATAGTTTTTTCCCTCAGGCCATAAGGCTCCTCAACCAGCAACCCTGATCATACTGATCACACATGAACATTCCAATGCTCTGATGTTTTTCCATGGACATTCAATGTTCATTGAATATTCCTTGGTACGTACCATTCATAGGCAAATCACACTCATATTGTATCTATAATATGTCAGACCCTGGCTGGGGGCCTCTAGGCATCTCTATGCGCCTGGGGGCCACAGTGTGGGCCTGACCGCAGAGGTGCCTCTAGGCATCTCTGCGCTGCCATTTTTGATTGTCCCCAATTAGAGGCAGCTGTCCCGTGTTGCCTCTAATTGGGGACCCAGTTTAAGTTAAGTAGTTTCCACACCCGGTGCAGATCATTGTTTGTGTCAGTTGTGTTGTGCCGTGCCTCGCTTCAGTTTGCGGTTTGCCTCTCCTTTTGCTGTTTTCATTGCTACAATTAAAAGGATGTTTCCCTTTACTCGCTCTGTGCCTCATGTCCTGCTTTCCTACTACTGTGACATAATATTCAATACTTCGACCCGTATATTTCATATTCCCCATCATACTGTTTTTAAAATTGCTGCCAGTTTACATTGTTATGTACATTATTGCTATACTTGCTATATCTATAATATTCAATACTTCTACCCGTATATTTCATATTCCCCATCATACTGTTTTTAAGATTGCTGCTAGTTAACGTTGTTATGTATATTATTTCTGTATTTTTGCCATATTTTTGATGTGTGTTATGTCAAGAATTCATTTGTGCAGGATGACGCTGTGTTATTTGATGCATTTGACAAATATACTTGGAACTTGAACATATACATGCAAAAACCC
>JACXGI010000394.1:83976-118355 GCA_016801175.1 Esox masquinongy
GGGGGTTGTTATGGATCATTTGAAGGGGGTAGTTATGTACCATTTAGAGGGGGTAGTTCTGTACCATTTAGAGGGGGTAGTTGTGTATCTTTTGGAGGGGGTTGTTATGTATTATTTCAAGGGGGTTATGTATCATTTGGAGGGGGTAGTTATGTATCATTTGGAGGGAGTTGTTATGTATCATTTGGAAGGGGTTGTTATGTATTATTTGGAGGGGTTTATGTATCATTTGGAGGGGTAGTTATGTATCATTTGGAGGGGGTTATGTATCATTTGGAGGGGTAGTTATGTATCATTTGGAGGGGTAGTTATGTATCATTTGGAGGGGGTTGTTATATATCATTTTGAGGGGGTTATGTATCATTTGGAGGGAGTTGTTATGTATCATTTGGAGGGGGTTATGTATCATTTGGAGGGAGTTGTTATGTATCATTTGGAGGGGGTTGTTATGTATTATTTGGAGAATTGTAATTTATATATTGAATTGTAATTTATTTTTAAATTACAATTCAATAAAAGAAAATGTATCCAGAGTGTAAAGCACAATGTTCATGTAGACCCAGAAAGAGGACAATGATAAAGATGAGGTTGTTATTTTATAATATTTTTATTTATTGTTTTATTTTGTATTATTTTATTTAGGGGATATGTCAGCAGGGACGTAGAATTAGGGGGGGGTGGGGGGTCATGACCCCCCCCAATATTACAGACAGGTCAATGTGACACCCCTGGAAAAGAGTGAAAATCCTGGGTTAAATTAACCCTGACCCCCTGAATATTCAATACAAACCTACGCCGTTGTATTGCAGCCTTTGTACATTTTTGTATTTGCCTATATTCATTAACACTGCTTCATTCATTTCTTATCCCCCTTTGTTATCTTTGAGGTCATTATTTCTGATATCAGGAGTTTACCAAAGCATGATGAATCTAAAAACAAAACACTGATTGGTCTCTTTTTTGACCAGTACATTGTCAAAACAGTATGAATCTGAAAGCTGTTCATCTTCCTGAAAAGGCTAACAACTTGGAAATAAATTCACATCAGTTCTGTCAAGCACGACTAACACATTGTTGTGTCTAGACATAACATTTAGTCCATGTTTGTGCTCGGTCAGACTTTCAATAATGGATGATGTCTGTTTCTGTCCTCCATCTTTTCGTGTTTTTTTTTTTGGGGGGGGGGGGTGAATCGAGAAGAACAGTTCTACCCTCCAGTGTTTGAGATGGTGCCAAAATGACCATACGGTATCAGCACATTCCGATGACAGAAACGGTTGCCATCATAAATCAATGAGCCGCTGCTCAAAGTCCAAACAGTTACAATTCTCAATGTGTTGCTGCTCCTCTCCATTCCAATCCAACGAGGTTATAACAAATGTTCCAGTTTCTCATTTCTTTACAAAGTCGTATTCGTCATGGAGGAAGAGGAACTTTTGCCTTGATTCTCCCTCCTGACCCGTTCTGACAGGAGGCCATTTTTGTTGTGGTCGGTGTCTGTCAAGTACTTTGTTTTTTCCGCCGACTTTCTCTCAGAGCTGTGACATGGCGGTCCTTGCATCTTCAGCGGAGCGTAAGATTCTGTAGGTAGAGACGGCGGGACTGGGTACCTGCCGTTTGACAGCGTCTAGCAATGTCTTCGCAGTTTATGACAGCGACAGTCATGCCACAGATGGGTGGAGATGTATTTGAAATACTCATTAAAACTACCCCCAAGTATTCTGTCATTTATATTTCACTGTTCTGAATTGCAAGACATTTTACAAGACTATTTTTTTCATAAAATACTTTTTAGGCTCTCATGTTGTCTGCATCACCACTTCATAGTTAGCGGCTAGTGTTTCTGTTTTAAATTACATTAGCATTTTGGTAATTTAGTGTCCACAGCAACATTAGCCTAATCAACTAAAGTAGCTAAACGACCAACGACCACAGGCATGGCAAGTGGAAAAAAACAGTCCCTTTAAATGAGAATGTTTATGAGGTTAAAGGGGCACTTGCCAATTAGTTTTCTATTTGTCTACAAACAAAGCTTTGCAGTGTATTTTATCTTGGCAGTTTGGTCTTTAGGGTACTTTGCAATTTTGGTCCATCTCTGCCGATGGAGTTGTTTTCGTTTCCGCCGTGCATACAGATTTGCCGCTTGGTGCCTCCGCGGATACCCGCTGAAAGGCTGTCAGATTTCGACTGCCCTGGGCTGCAGCCGGAGCCGAGGGCGGGGCTGGCAGTGTCCATCAGACGTCATGACAACACATTGACAGTTACAACTGCTTTTTTTGGGGGGGAAACCTTTTATTAACACACAAAGGTATTCTTAGGCAGTCTTTTGTAATGATGCTACAGAGGCTATGGATTCATTAGGACATTATATCAAGGGGGCGGCAACTTCTATTTGCATTCATACTCTGCCTTCAGAAAATACTCTTGCTTTCTGGGCTGCATAGCAGGTGAAGGCTACATCTCCAAGCTCACAGACACGCGGGAAATGAATTCACCAGGAGATGCTGCTACTGGCATCTATGTTCCGGGCTTTCACTCAGTGGGAACCACCGCAGCCTGTCATTGCACGATTTCCAATTACGTGTTGTTTTTTTACTTTCCTTTCCTCGCTCAAAGCTTTGTTTTAGTACTATCACTGGGTGAAACTGAACCCTATGAAGCTTGTCAGTGGGAAAAGCTCCCTCTGCCCAATTCCTCTTATTCTTACTATCTTCACTCTCTTCCTCTGTCTTTCTCCAGAGTCTGCCTCTCTGTGTGTGTGTGTGTGTTTGTGTGCGTGTGTGTGTGTGTGTGTGTGTGTGTGTGTGTGTGTGTGCGCGTATGCGTACCATCCTTCGCTTCTAATGAGAGGCAGGAAGCTGCGCGGCGGGCCCAGAGTTTGACAGGGCTGCCTGTCGAGTCTGTGCCTTTCTCTCCGAGCTCCAAAGCTGTCGGCTCCTGGCAGTCGGATTCTAAACCGCTCCCTCATGTTGATTCGGGCGGCGTCCTCGAAGGCTGCCACGACGGAGGAATAAAAGGAGTTAGACGTTAGAGTTCCAACACTGTGAGAGAGAGAGAGAGAGAGCGGCTTTCGATTCTGGCCCTCGCGTCTGATGCTTGTGTGATTTTAATGTTGTTCTTCTGTTGATATGGGACTTTTGATGCGTGTTTATGATATCTTTCATCAGTTCAAAAAGGCGCTAACAAACACAGTTTTTATGGAAACGCTTCAGATACTGTATATCCCAGGCAAAAATTTATAAAAAAGTAGAGTAAAAAAAGAAAAGAAAAATGCACTAAACTCTAATCCCCTTAATTCGCCCAGTAAATTTCCAAATCTTAAGGTGATGTGTATCATATAATTTTACTTACTGATGTGGGGCAGCTGTGAATAGACGGTGTTGAGATACAAATGACAGATGTTAAGACATCATTTACATGCATTATACAGTTGGTTCGAACCCTGAATACTGACCAGCAGAAAGATATACCGTGTTGGAATTCAGTTTACAACAGCTAGCTCAGGACTTCTTCAGCGTGCAGTAACGGGTAGACTCATACATCATACACAGCAGAGTCAACACAGAACTGCAGACAACATGTATTAGAGGTGGGCGAGAGAGTCGTTTTAGCCTCTGTGATTTCTTCGGCATCGCACTGTAACACTGAGTTGCCTCACCTGCGGTGATAGTATTGGCAGTGCTGAACCAGAAGTGGATTTTTGTGGATAAGGCTCTGAAATTTAGGCCATGTCTCTGCTGGAAAGCACCACACAACCTCTCCAGGGGGGACGGGAAACTCAGGAGGTCTCCAACCTGAGCAACACAACACCTCAGCACCCTTACGATGGAACGACAGTGTTGCAGAGCGCAGTACGTCCTCCGTTCTGACAAACTACATAAAACATGACACATGCGACACGTTGATCGCTTTTATCCTTGTTACTCAACGTCAACGTTAATTACTTCCTGGTTAAGGTGTGATAACATTCTTGCTTAACATCTCGTTTAAAAAAAATCCACACCCTGAAATGGTTTTGTTAATAAAATATAGAGTACTAAAGAAATGTGTAAAAACACTTCTTGGGATTCATAGTCCGGGAGGAACTTTGAGTGAATTATACAACATGGTGGAAATGATATCCCTGTTAATTCATAGGGGGGAAACATGTTGTTTGTGACCTGCTTGAGCGACATAGTAATCTGAATTCCAATCATCCCTTATGCAGGGCCTCAAGTGTGGCCAGTGAAGAGGGATGGTTAACCATACACAGTCAACATCTTCATGACCGGTCTCCATCTTCATGCCTAGTCTCCATCTCGATGACTAGCCTACATTTTCCATGTTAATGGCTAGTCCCATCTTCATGACTGGTCTACATCTTCATCACTAGTCTTTATGTTCATTGCTAGATTTCATGTTCATTACTAGTCTTCATGTTCATGACTAGTCTCCATCTTCGTGACTAGTCTTCATGTTCATGACTAGACCCCATCTTCATGACTAGTCTCCATCTTCATGACTAGTCTCCATCTTCGTGACTAGTCTTCATGTTCATGACTAGACCCCATCTTCATGACTAGTCTCCATCTTCATGACTAGTCTCCATCTTCGTGACTAGTCTTCATGTTCATGACTAGACCCCATCTTCATGACTATTTTCCATCTGTGTAAACAGTCTTGTTTTCTTTCTCATTTCCCTTAATCCCTCCCCCTTTTTGTTGCTAGATATTGAGTGCATTTATTTCATGTGTCTTCAGCTGTGCTCCTCTTTAGTATGGCACTATATCTCTGAGACTGTCAGGAGGATGTAGAAGGAAAGTGACAGAGAGATAGAACAGCGAGAGAGAAAGAGAGCGAGAGAGCAAGGAATCGCAGCGCTCAGTACTGCACATACCTGTGTACTGGTATAACTGGACCAACTGACTCTATGCAGTCTTTTTGTTCTGGCTATATGACATGGTTTTAATAACGTGTGGGGCCTGCAGGTCACGTGACCTGGGGCCGCAGACCCCTAGACCACCTTAGGCCACATTAAACCCCTAGACCACTTTAGGCCAGATTAGACCACTAGACCCCTAGACCACCATAGGCCAGATTAGACTATTAGACCACTAGACCACCTTAGGCCACATTAAACCCCTAGACCACCTTAGGCCAGATTAGACTACTAGACCCCTAGACCACCATAGGCCAGATTAGACTATTAGACCACTAGACCACCTTAGGCCACATTAAACCCCTAGACCACCTTAGGCCACATTAAACCCCTAGACCACCTTAGGCCAGATAAGACCACTAGACTACTAGACCACCTTAGGCCCGATTAGACCACTAGACCACCTTAGGCCAGATTAGACCATTAGACCACTTCTATTGTCCCCAGCACGCTGTGCACCTGTGAATGATCATTGTCTTGATGTGCCACACCTGTCGTGTGGAGTGAGTGGCAAAAAAATAACATGGCTGAACAGGGGTGTTCACTGGATTTATATGTGTATGTATATTATATGTATAAAAATAATAACATATTTTTTTTAGAGGAATAAGCTTTTTGTGCATACAGAACATTTCTCGGTTTTAGGTTCACGAAACGTTCAAGTAGCAGTTCACATAATGCTTGGGTATTTTTTGGTCTGTGTAAATATAGCAACGTTAGAAAATACGAATATGGGCCTTCTGCCTTTTTGCCAAAAAACACTCTGAATGACAGAGAGTCAGCTGTGTTGGTAAACCTTTTCAGCCTTGATGGAAAGCAATCTAAGGGTTATTTGTCTTACCTCTTCTCCAGCTGCCAGCTCAGTTCCAGTTTAGCTTGTCTGACATGCCTACAGTGTGATGTCCGCACTTTTCTTTTAGACCGATGGGATGGCACCAAAAAAACAAACTACACTATTACGAGCACGTAAATATTAAACTTCACTATTTCAACCCAAGGACCGCTCCATAACCACCAATTTTATTTCCGCTATCATCAAAAGACAGATTCACACATTATACAAATGTTGAGTTAAATGACAAAGCTTTTCCATTTGCCAAGCATGCCGGCATTGAACACACCAGATTAGAAGTATAGCCGGCTTTTAACTGAACTCAGTGGTGTTGAAGCTCCCTGTGCCTCTCTGGAGAATAAAAGATTAATTGCCAATTTCCACTCATTTTCAGCATTGATTAATTACTGTACGCCTCATTGGTGAATCCTGAAGATTAATGCTGTGAGATTTTCCCCTTTAGATTATTATTGATTTTGATTTGCTCAAAAACCCTGTTTTCTCTTCCCAGTAGGCCATTTTTCCTAGTTAGAGCAGTAGAAAACTCAAACACATTTTGTGCATGTATACCAGGAGTGTGCCTGTTATGTTAGATTTATAGAAAGTCTTAAAATAATAAAAGTTAAATTAATTGGGCGACAAAGGGCTGAGGTGCACATACTGGTCATCAATAGCAACAAAAAAAGCAAGGCCATATTACCCAAATATTATTTTACTTACAAGCCAGTCATTAACCCCGCATATATTGAAAACATCTAAATATGTAACACAGCCTAGTTTGATTTGTCTTCCAATCATGACTGCTCTTACAGTCTACTATACGCAACAGAAAATACATAGGCTTACACCTTATGGAGTGTTTCATCTCCAGCCCAATCAGTAGAGAAGACTGACGCATTTCTCTGTCGGAGGAAGCAGGGCCTTGATTTCGCCTCAAACACAGGTTCTCAGCTAAGGATTAGGCCTATTGTGTCGGCCTACGAGAGCGGGCTGGCATTAAAGATATTCTTAAGGAATCTCGTGAAAGCAGACTTTGAAACGACGGTTCCTGGTGTAGCGGTTGTCAGGGGAAATGGTACTATCTATGAGCGTGGGATCTCGGTTTCAATTACGGGTCCATTTTAAATGAGACATTCTCTGTAAAAATCCAGATTTGAGGGCTTTGAAATGGTAAGCGATAATGTGTGAGACCTACGTCGGTGTGATCCGCAAAGAGAGCGACTTGGCCTTGGCATCACAGACATTTATAGTGTAGGTCTCCGCAGAGCAGTTGAATTGGTTATTCCATTGCAGAGAAGGGAAGTATATTTAACTTTGCATTAGAATAGCAGAAAGTCTTAAGCGTAATATTGTGCGAATGAAAAACAACGTGCCCTCGCTGTAGCCTGTGACTCCACTCAAATGTTACATCTTAGGTCTCAGCTGTTTCTCTAATCCTTTTGCTCTGACTCCCGTGAGGTTGAAGTGGGTGTCTCAATGGCGCGCCGTCCTGAACCTGTTAAAATCAATCCGGACTATTTGTTGCGGGTCACGTAAGCCACGCGGAGAGAATGTTTGTCCATCTGATTGCGAAGGCCTTTCGGACCGTAGCCGTTGAGATCAATGGGATCAATCCGGAGCCCACAGCATTGGCGTGTAACCCTTCAACAGGGAAGACGGGGGGATGTGTCAGTTTTTAAGCTTTAGAAAATGAACATAGATTTTCTTTCCTTTTTTACTTTTGTTGTGAGATTGAATCTGTATTGAATGACTCCCGCAGTTCCTCAATTTCTATCCCTACGAAAGGGATGTTGCCCCCTTAACCACTAGTTAAGATTTTGAAAGGCTACAGTTCTATCCGTTGACGATGTTTTGGTAAAGGTTTAAGATTTAATGTTGTGTATTAACTTTTATGTTGTTTTTAAACAATCTGATCCTAGAGCTTTTCCATAAATAAGCACCTTTGGGTGGAGTAAATTATCAACTAATTATGCGCAATTAAAAAGCACACCTTAATAAAAACGTGTGTTTTGTCCATCAAGTGGTTAAAATAATCAGCAGTAAATGGCAATAAAATGTCAATGAAAATAACCATAATAAATTGGAGAATTTAATGTTGAATCCGCTTAGTGTATAAAACAAGAGGTACTTCAGCTTGGGATGGCCAATTTTAGTTTTTCACCAAATAACAACTGAAAATAACTGAAATTATTGCAATTTTTACAAGCGTTCAGTATGCTGTTTTTATTTGTTTAAAATAAGTACTTTAACCATATTAAGACAGCAGTCCAGGTCATGTAACATGATTGAGTTTACAATGAAGGAGGGAAGTATACATTAGTCACTTGTTAAATAAATAATCTTCTAAAAATTACTTTGCCAAAGCAAGAACCTAACTAGTGCTTTGCAAAGATGTTTAAAACTTTGAGAAGGTTGGGGTTAAGTGGGCCCTGCTGAAGGTCTCACGGCCTAAAGCTTAGCAATGAAATTGAAAATGTGCATTGACCCTGAGTGTGCAGAGACCGCCTTTCTTTTAGTGGGGTTAAGTGGGTTGAAATTCCCTAAAAGTCCGAAAGAATTATGAGGAACGTGTCAAAATGTAGAATACTTTTTTTTTTAATTTACCAAGTCTGATTAATGCAATGTTCTGTGTTTTTTATATATGTCATTGCAATCTTCATTTGCTAATTCTATCCAAATTCCAATTCTACCACACAAATGTATTTTTATGATCAGCTTTTATGTTGCTTTTATCAGTAAACATTTAAAGAAAAAAATTCTCTTGAATCAAATGAAGTACAAAATATCCACTGCACAGAAAAAAAGTCAAAGTGAAAAATGTAGTGTCCATAATGTCAATGTGAAAAATAAAATCTACAAATTGCTCTGTGTTGATTGCAAATACAAAACAGAAAATAATTGATTGCATGAGTATTTACCCTCTTTAGACAATACTTGGTAGAGGTACCTTTGTAGAAAATGACAGTCTATCTGGTGTGGATGAGTCTCTGCCAGC
This sequence comes from Esox masquinongy, assembly GCA_016801175.1. Taxonomy (NCBI): domain Eukaryota; kingdom Metazoa; phylum Chordata; class Actinopteri; order Esociformes; family Esocidae; genus Esox; species Esox masquinongy. The sequence continues at coordinate 92,722 of JACXGI010000394.1, forward strand.
TTTGCATGTCTGGAAACTGCAATATTTCCCATTCATTCAAAATTGCTCAAGCTTTTTCAAGTTGGATGTGGACCTTTGGTGTACAGCAATCTTCAACTATTTTCTCATATTCTGAATTGGATTGAAGTCCGGCCTCTGACTGGGCCAATCCAGAACGTTTTTATTTGCTTTTAAGCCTCTCCAGTGTGGCTTTGGCTGTATGTTTGGGGTCATTGTCTTGTGGGAAGATGAATTTTAAGTCCCAATTCTCTTGCTGACTTTAACAGGTTTTATTCCAGGTTTTCTCTCTACTTTGCTGCATCCACTTTGCCCTCTATCTTCACAAGCTTTCCAGGCCCTGATGCAGAGAAGCATCCCCATAACATGATGCTGCCATCACCATGCTTCATGGTTGGGATGGTGTTTTCAGGGTGATGTGCACTGTTAGGCTTGCGCCAAACATAGTGCTTAGCATTCAGGCCAAAAAGCTCTATTTGATCTCATCAGACCTTCAAATCTCCCACTTGGTCTCAAAGTCTTCTACATGCCTTCTGGCAAACTAGCAGAGATTTCTAGACAGAATCACAGTTCATATTCTCTCTGTTTCTTAATAATGGACATTACTGTGCTTCGTTACTGTGCTCTGGATTATGGACATTTGTTTTGTTGATCTGCGGCAAAAGCTCCCGAGTAAATCCAAGCTGTAGCACAATAAACTGTGGAAACATCCAAGGGGGGTGAATACTTTTGAGAGCCACTGTAGAACAGCCTTTTCAGCCTGTGTAGGGATAATCTGTCTCTGGGAAACTGGCCCTTAAAAATGCAATCTGGGAATTTTTGGGATGAAAAAAAACATTTAAACCTCCCATTTGTTTGGATGTCTAATGTGTTGTTTATATGTGTATAATCTGTAAGTAGAATCACTATCATCCCTCAGTTAGCCATTAAATTCCAAGTTTTTAAGTGAGTGGTTTTGATGATATGAGGCACAAATCAGCACTTACATGACATAGTGTGACATTGCACACTTTTACAAAATTGTGAACATTCATATTAACTAATGATAGTTGGCAACTTGTACTCTTAAAATGTTCACCCGGCACAGCCAGAAGAGGACTGGTCACCCCTCCGTGCCTGGTTCCTATCTAGGTTTCTTCCTTAATTTCGGCCCCTTCAACACTGTTGTTGCTTGGTCCTTGGGGTTTCAGGCTGGGTGTTTTGTAAAAGCTCTTTGTGACAACTGCTGATGTAAAAAGGGCTTTATAGATAAATGTTATTGATTGAACAGAAAACGTTTACAAACAGAACAATTGTTTACCACAATGCTTTGCTTCCGAAGTTGCGGTTGGTGACTTCCAACTGCCCAACTACAGTTTATGGTTCTACCACTTTGTTCATGTTATCGTAATTATTTAAAACATTAGCCTTTAATTTTTATGGTTGTGATAGATCGTCTATAGCATATAGATTGAATAAGCATTAACCGTTAAAATCTTTATTGATATGAGATTGCTAACAACTCAAACCTGAAATGGTGGGGAAGAATGAATTTGAAATGTTTTCTTTCGTTATGTTTCATTATGACCAAATAATCCATTACTTTAGCAAACTGCCACTAGTGAATAATTAAACGTTCCATCACCCGCTTGTTTGACCCACAATGTCATTTATCGCCTTTTTTGTCTTCTAATGAAATCTTCCCTTTAATTTGAAAAAGATTACTACTCTGTTGATTCTTGATGTTTAGGTCCAAATTAATTTCAATACGGCTAATGCATAATAAATTGCATTTACATGGCACTTTTAACACAAGGTCAGCAACACCTTGGTACTCGGCACCTGTGTGAAGAGCGGAGGCCATTTTGGCTCAAAGAGGGCAACAGACAGAATCTTGTTTCATTGCTCCTGATTGTTAAGAATTGTCAGTGTAGTGAAATACAATGCCGCGAACTCACTCTTCACAGTGAACCAACGTCTACTTTATAAAACACGTTGGTTGGTATTGGACCTACTGGGGAATTATCCTGTTACCTGACCCACAAGTTGCTGTAGGCTGTGCCCCCCTCACTCATTTCCTGTGACACAGGAAGCAGCTGAGGCAGGAAAATATAGGTATATTTGCGCAAATTATACAGCTCTGAGGTCATGGGGCGTGTTGCGGAGGTGTCGTTGAGAGCCTACTTGGAAGTTCCTCTGCGACAGTCGCAGGTTGGACATTGCGGTGATCGTCGTATGGCAGGGCCCAGACGAACACAACAGTTTGGCCATTGTTTGTGAACTGTGTTGAAAGCAGACAAATTAAACCGTGCTCACAACGTAGGACCTTTTCCAGCTCCGTCTCTCAACTCAGAAGTACAAAACCATTTAGAGAATTGACGATTATGGAGCCATGGTTTTCTGTCTGGCTGTTCGGATCACCTCTCCTCCTCCTGGACATGTGCATGGAAAGGCTTAGATCTTATCAAACTAAAATTGAAACAAAGTAGCGAGTGGGGAGTGCCGGCTGTTCAACCAATGGCCTTTGTTTGTACTCACCGAGATTCCATTTTCTAATCTTCCCCTTGGCCCTGTGAAGATCTGCCAAGAGAGCAGCAGTGAGTAAAGTCCTGATTTCTTATTTTATCAGAGGACAGCCCGATCGATCGCCATCTCCCTTTGCACCTGCTCCCCACTCCTCGGGGCACAAGCCGCCGCTGCCCCTCCCATTGTCTCTGGTCTGCTTATACCTGACTACTGTAAATCAGGGCGAGAACGGGGGGTTCAGGTTCGACAAGCTCCACTCAATGTCTCAAATGAAAACGCGGGGAGAAAGAGCAAGTGTTGACATTTCCCAGAATCTGAACGTGTTTAATTGAAAATTCATGGCCTGTTTTTCTTAATACAAAAACTTGCTCTTCACACCGCAAGGGGGGGGGATTTCTCTGTCATTTTTTTTGGTGGGAGGGCGGTATTTGGTTGTTAAAAGAAAGCTGTGATAAGAGCAGAACAAATATGTAATGGCTGCCTTTTTAATTTTGATATTTGTTTAATTAATTTGTCTTTGACTAATCTGATTTGGTCTAGAAAACATTGGATGTGAAAAGATCTGATGTAAATCATTAAAAAAGTGCAGATGGTTTCATGATAAATGTGCAGTTTTTGTTGCCATTGTATTTTGTCACTTAGCCCATGTCTTATTACGGTACATTAAAATTGCAGTACAACTCCTTCTCTTTGTGTGTCTCTCCCTCTCTCTCTCTCTCTCTCTCTCTCTCTCTTTCTCGCTCTCTGTCCCTCTCCGTGTGTGTGTGTGTCTCTCCCTCTCTCTCTCGGCCTCTCGACCCTGCTGTGATATGGTATGACATCACTCAGGCTTGCGTTACATGTCCGTAATGGTCCCAGCGGGGGAGCATTCTTCCCAGCAGGAGCCACACTGCATGTGCTACAATCAATGACATCATTTACCATCTCCCAGACTGCCTTGGGAGCATCGCAGAAGGACATTATTCCAGTTCAACCTCAGCTCTCTATTTGAGTCATAGAACGTGAGGGAATGAACAGCATGGCAACGTTCCAAAGGTGAAAGGTGTCTCTAAATCACTTCCTGGTAACCAACTTTTCCCTCATTATCGAAACAGATGAGAAACATACAATGATTCACTTGCTGTTCATTTTCATGTTTGCGGTTGTTTTTGTTGACCTAATTTTCTCAGTTTCCTATCAAAATATGCTACTTCAGTGAGCTGTCATTTTAACTGTAGACTGGCCTCTTACGATTCCTATGATATCAGCCAGCCTGACCATTGGCTGTACGCGAGCCAGATAATAGGGTCTTTAAGAGGCAATGTTTTACAATACTTATACAGTATCACCTGTTTTAGTCCTGTCAGAGACAATCTCCTCAACATATTTCACTGTGGTCCACTGTAACCACTGGAATGCAGTGTGCAGGCCGCTGACCCAGAATGGTGGTGGTGGAGGTGGTTTGGTTCTACCAAGACGTTCTCAGGGTGGGATGTAATGAAAAAGGAGCAGGGAACGAGGTCAAGAGCCTTCACCTTTAACATTTAAAGGAAGAGTAATACCGGAGGTGCTCACACACACACACATTTTCCCAATAGCCCACTGGGATTCTATGACATTGAAAATTACCATACACACCTGCCACAAACGTACATTTGATATTTTCTCTCTCTACGTCCCACCCTCACCCTCTTCATCCCTCTCTCATCCCTTTCTTTCCTTCTCTCCCACCCTCTCTCTACTTAACCCCATCCCTCTTTATTTCTCTCCCTGCCATTTCTCGTTCTCCCTCCCTCTCTCCCACTCTTTCTCCCTCACTCAGGCGTGGCTCTCCACATTTCAGTGATGGATTAGGTTAACGACCCGGCGTTGAGCTGCTAACCCTTCTCCAGGGAAGTATGCTTGTATGTAGTTGTGTCCCTGAAATATGGCCGGGGACTGACCTCCCGAGCTGGTCGGGTTTGGATGATGCTCGTCCAGCCTCCGTTAGCATGCTATTGCTTTATGTTAAAGAGCCCTCTTGACAAACCACCTGACTCCATTATCGCCACTGGGACAGTTGTGGATGTAATGGTTCCTCCTGGTTGGATTTGGGGTCTGGGTGTAAAGAACCCGGCACCCAGAGCGCTCTCTATCTGGACGCATTCAGGCCTTGGTGCGTCTGCTTAGCAGGGGCAATATTTGTTGCAGTTGTTTTTATTCTCTCAAACACATCGGAGACAATTTTTTTTACAAGCCCTTCATTTTTTACCTCTGCATTTTTGACCACTAGAGGCCTCTACCCTTCTCTATGGCCGGCTTCACTGACAGGTGCCATTTTGAATGGGCATCTTCAGCTATTTGCAGGGATATTCAAGTCCAGTCCAGGAGGGCCAGAATGCTTTCTTTCTTTTACCTTGTAGTTAATCACAACTACCTGACATCATGAGTTTGAATAAGTTACTTATAAGAAAGAGAGGAGGAAAACCAGAAGTGTCTCGACCCTCCAGGAATTGGAGTTGAATAGTACTGAGCTATTGTTTGCTAACTACCAGTGCTTGGTTCTATTTAGGCCTTCCCAAGCAGCCAAGACACTGTTTGTTTATTGTTGTCGAGTGCTGTCTTCCACATTCCATATCTGCCTTTACTTCTAGGATTCTGCAAAATCTCGTTTGTTTGTTTCTTCCCCGTTTTTTCAGGGATGTTCATGTTAATTTGCAACCAGCAATGAGAAGTAGAAAAAGAAATGTTTCCATTTCTGTCTTGCCCTTTGTGTGGGCTTCAACATGGGAGTCTGCCAGACAGCTTGACAGATGAATGCTGCTGAGGCCTGATCACAGATGAGTTGACTGGACTGAAGTGGACTCCGGTATGTCTTTCAGTTTCTCACTTTTCCACTGAAGATTTTTTGTTTGTTTTGATTAATTTTTAACCTGTCAATATCTCATGTAAGTATATTAATACTTACTAGTGTGATGTTACTTTTTTAAGTAACCTAAGTGTGTCAGATGAAGCAGCTGGACAACAGTTCTGACTGTTTTAACTCTTAGAACCAAGTTAGCAGTTTGCCGAAGTTCCACCCTGCTATTTTCAAACACCCCAGTACATCCCCTCTACTTTGACCAATCCGATCCACACACGAGTTTCTTAAAATACAGCCGGTTGAAAACATTGCTAACCTGCACACAGTGAATGAATCTATTCCATTTTTAAAATATATTATTTTTTGCTAATTCAGTAGGAAGTTTAGGTTTCAAATGTTTCCAAAACCATAATCTCGCAAGCAGCACGTATTCGCGTTTGGCTTAAGCTTATTTTATGCTGTGCATTGGGCAGTGTGGAGGCCATGGTAAAGGGACCATGAATGAATCGACAGTAATGCAGTTCATCATCAGGGCAAAGTCCGGTGCTGTCCTGTCAAGATGCCATCCTCCGATTAATTAGTTCATCGCTGTCTTTATAATCCGTTACACACAACATTGTTGGTGTATAATCCATGTGTTCACTTTTCAATTTATCGTAATGTGTGTTTATGTGCTCTGTGTAGGCAGTGTTGTCCCCTTAATTTGCTATTTGTTTGAAAAGAACTCTGAAGAAAACTTTGTTGCTGAAAATACACAACATGATTTCAGTGCTAGAGAGTAGTAAATGCACTCCTTGTTTTCCTCAAACTCCATTTAGCCAAATTAGCTAATTCAGGCTGATCATAGCCACACCCTTACAGCCTAAGAAACATGCAACTGATCTAACATGAGAATTTATATAAACCGAAAGCCATTGTTGATGTGTTAATCATTTTAAAAGTATGAATGAATTAACATTAAATTGCCTTTGCAGTTTGTGAATCCAGTGCCAATACATCTACATGTGCAGCCTAGCAACGCGTAGATGAGTTAGTGTAATGACACTGTCAAAGTTTGTTCAATGATTTTAGTGAGTCACCTCCATTCAGCAGTTTGTGTGAACTGAACATTCAAATAGATACATTTTAAATTAAATCCCAAGGACTTTGAAATAAGTTGAAACTCCAAAATGTTTAGAAAAAAGGATAAAAAAAGAGTATTTGGCCAGGCAGGATAACAAGTTTGGCGGGGGGTTGCCTTCATAACAGTGAACTTTCTTTTGTGATTTACTCTCTTTTAGTGTAGTCTAATGACAACTGATGAAATTGGCATGAGGCGTTTAATCTTTAAATTTCACTACTTTTGAAGGCAAACAATGTCAGAAAAAACTTGAATACAAAAGTACAATGCCCCTTAGATGTCATCTGAATTGTGCACTTGCAGTCATGTATTTAAAATCCATCACAAACTGTAGCTAACTATCGCCACCACTAGTGAAAAGAAAATATATGGGTGTAATGGAGATGTCAAAAATAAAATCTTTAAATCACTTGAAATCAGCTCTAGGGAAACTATCCAGCATCAAGTTGTGAAATAGTGAAATTTTTTTATAGAACTGCCTCCTTGTCAAAGCTGGATTTAGACAGGCAACTCAATTTGTATTTTTTGTACGGTTTTTCTTCAACCAATCATATAGTCTGTAAACAAGACCAACGTGATTGGTCAGATGAACAGTTACTGTAAATAAGTTGATCAATCAAAAACTGACAACAATCCGTTTGTGAAACTTAATAATAATGTTAATAATGTTGCTAGTTTGAAAATTGTAAAAGCAAGATGGCTAACTTTAGTAACTTTGGAATTAACAATTTTAACAAGACAGCACAAAGTGTATTATTTGAAGAATGGTAACGACTTCAAAAGCATTTTAAGCTCTAGTCATCTACTTAAAATTCTAAGTTCCTATTTCCGAAGAGATCGAGAAGACAGCCATAGCCTACTGTGTTTACACAGTAGTATTTTGTATGTAAAGATCTGATGTGATTTTCGAGGCTGTTAGTGTAACGTAAAATCTGAATTGTTCTTGTGTGAACGCAGATGGATAAAAATCTGGCCTTGGACCTTGGATTTCAACTTCCTTAATGTTATCAATAGCCTACCGTTTTCGAAGATACACAATGTAACCTATTTAATATCCATTACTTTACAGTTTGGAGATAAGGTGTTTTAAAAACGTGTGATCTTTATAAATGGTTCTTGTGGTAATGCTTATGCATACAGCTTGTCATCGTTGGAGGTTGGTCTAATTACGGTTTTCCATTATGAATAAGTTGCACTGCTTTCGATATTAATTTACAAACGTCGAATATAGCATTCCCAAATCGCTGGGAGGAAAACGGTAGGATATTTTAAATATAAACGCACCGAGTAGCCTACAAAGCATATGGAAACCTCGTGCCCGACATTGAGGACTCTGGTTCGCTGTCCATGGTTCTGAACTCCCCGTTCTTCGTGCCGTCTGCTGCATGGTAATAAGAAAGCAACGCCTCACATACCACACACTACTTTGCGTTATTTTAACGTGTGTTGTGTGCATCACGTGTTTCGTTGGAACTTCGTACATCTAAGCAACGGGAGAGTTGTCTGTAGGCTATATTGATGTGAAAAAACTGTGAGTTAAGTCTACGGGTTCGATACCTCAGTTAGTAACGAAAAGTTTACCCACATTCAAATAAAAATACGTTCGCTCTTTTTCGAACGTTACCCTTAATCACATCGTCGACTATTTTATTGTCTAAATGGGTTATACTTTAGATATAAAAACCGCAACATATAACCTAATGGGTTCTCGGAAACAGTTATTCAAGCGCGTGCCAGCTTTAATGTCAAGTATGTACGTTACACATGAAATTCCTTATTTTAGAAAGAACTTGGTCGTTTTGAATGGCGTAAACGAGAACCAATAGAAATTGGGTTTCGGTAGGATGGAAAGTCCAATGAGGACGTATTATAGCCAATTACATGCAGGCAACCGGATGCATCACGGTGGATGGAGCAACTGGGTATACTTCCGCGTGCATGCGTGCTCGTGTGTAGGTTGAATGGATGAAACAGCGAGAGCGGAGAGGTATAGCAATGCTGTGATACGGCCCTATATATTTGCTGACAGGACTATCTTCCTTTTAAAGACAACCTCCTCCTTACATTGGTTTTCACTTAGTGATGTCGCGTATTTGTGTGGTGAACCTGTAAAGAGCGAGACAGGCAGAAGCCGGCTTTTTTAATTATTTGATTCCTTTTATTTCTTCAGTTATTTAGATTTTATTTAATGCATTGGCTGTAAGGGAATCATTTCTGTATTTTGGTTAAATAAATATTTAATTTAATAATTGTATCTTGTTTATGTCATCATTTTTATGTTTCTAAGTTTGAACTAAGGCGGAATTCATCTTTTTATATTTGCAAGTGTTTTCTTGATTCTCTATTTTTTAAGAGATTGTTTGGCTAAGGACGTCCGTAACTTTCATTTGTAGAAACGGTAAGACATTTACACATTTATTCATTACTCTGTGAAACCGATATTTTGCGACTTCAAAGCTGTAGGCTGTGACAATATGATTTCAGGCTATTGTTTGTTATCGCATCCTTGCACTCATCGCATGAGGACCAAATAGCCGGAAACGATTACATTTTGTTGTAGACAAGTATTTTCCAGAAAATCATTGCGTTGACTTGGTGTGTAAAAATGAACGTCTCGACTAGGTCCGTCCCTAAGCGTCTGGATTCGTTGCCATGCCATGCCATGCCATGCCATACATTTTGTCCAGTAAATGCGAATCCTGGGATTTCGCGATGTGCACTTCATGTTGAAAGCCAAGCCACGAGTGATTTCAATGTGCATTGGGTGGGCTACAGCTCGCATGTCATGTTTTCTGTGATTTCAGCTAATTGAGTGAACCGTGAAAGAATTGCCTAAGTGAACAGGTCTCCGTTACAACATGGGTCGTTATTTTGCTTATTACCAGCTTAGATGGTGATTAGGGTCGCAACCTCAGTGCCTATCCTCCTGTGGTGATTTGGGATAGGTTATGGCACAATCATAAGCAAAATTTGCACGTCTGTAAAATAGTGCTATATTTTTGGGAGGACGAGAATCAACTAGACTACGAATTAATGGTGTATCTTGGCTGCTTCGATCCGGTCTAAACTTGGTGCATTTAGCCTACCTCAAAATGAAGTAATTGACGAACACACCTAGCTTCCACATCTGTCTCAGCACTGAATCGGCTTAGTACAAAACTAACCTTTGAAATCAGTGTAGGCCTAGTGTTTTATTAATAACATGTTTAATTTTAAGTGTGATTTACATTTGATAAACCCAGGCTACCTGCGACTAGCTGTCTCTAGGGTATGCGCCACGCAATAGCCTATATGCACTATGAAAACGCATCCATTTCAGATGTCTTCGAATTAGGCCGTAAATCAGAGACAGTCCGGTCTGCCTTTCATTAAAAGCTCTGGCTACGATGATATACAACCATTGCCAGTCGTTGTTTACCAAAGTAGCCTACCCCAATCCCGACACCTGCCCCCTTCCCAGTGGGAAGCGCCCTAGTCAAATCGAACAGTTTATCTGCACCGCTCCGTCACGCTGTCAACAAGCCAGCATGGAACGTCGTTTAGAAACGCATCTCTTTTCTATACGCATGTTTGAATTATATACATATTTTTCTACTGGGAATGGAGGTATGCCTTATGCGTGTTTGTCCAAAAGCAATAACCTGTGATGTGAGCACAACCATCCTCATTTCAGTGCGTAATTAACTAGCTTATAGTACGTCACTTTAGTTTTGTGCGGGCTTCGCCCATGTGCTTTGAACCGGGAGTATGGCTCACGCCCAGGAGCCTGGCAGCCGGGTTCCAAATCGAACGTAGTCAACTTGCACCCGGTGCAAAACACACCGACTACGGCCCCGGCCCAGAAACTCCCTCACCATAGATGGAAGCTGGACGCGGTCCATGGTCCGCACACCTGATGAAAATTAAAATGCGCCACACTCCTATTTGCGCTAGTTGACAAATGAAATCTTCCAATTTCGTGGATTCCCATAGGGACGACTCTGCTATTGGCTGCCTGTCTTGTCAGTTTACTTCGGGTAGTTACGTTCCCGCCACTGCCCCCCCCCCGCCCTCATTTCCAACCGCGCTAACTTTGGACAAGAAGTGTGCGTATGGTGCCTATACCATCAATTCTATAAATTTTTGAGCTGCATATATCACCCAAGGTAAGAAAGCCGAAGTATATTTTGCTGTGTCTTACGGATAAGCCAAACCTTGACGGATATGAAGGAAAATGGCACAAGTTTTTAAATGCTAGCTAGCTTGCCACCTCACTTTGGTTTGGTCAAAGTGGTACAGTACAGTAGTCGCGCGCGCCAACAAGCTGTAGGCACATGTAGTGAGATTCGGTATTTGGGTAACCTAGCCTACCATATCTAAAACGCGATGTTTTCACTATACTTGGACAATTTATAATGCTCCAGTCCAGGTTAATAAATTGAACATTCGTCAATTTACCTATTGTAGTCGACTGACAATGAACACATTTAAAGTGAACGAAGGTATAAAATGAGCCAGGTAGCAAGCCAGTAATGTCGTTAAAACTAGGTTATGTTGAAACTGAGGTTCGCGTGTCCAAGTTAACTGTGCTGTACTGTAGTTTGTAACATCTTATGTCACAGCCAGGCATGGTTGGCTAAGCAATTTGGGTTGAATATTGTAGTTTTTCTGGCCTGCTCCCGGCAACATGAACGCCATATTGCTTGGTAGAAAGCCTAAAACAGTTGGGATGTTTTAAGGTTAATTAGTCATGGGCTAATTGATGGCTATGCGGGTGTACATGCGTTTGCTGATGTTTATGGTTTCGGGATTTTCCAGCACAAGTTGGCTTTTCTCACTGGCTCTTACGTGTCGACATATGTATTTTTGTAAGTTAAGCCAGCATCATAGCACATTATGCCGAAGAGATGTAATTAATTGCCATTGCAGGGCGAGGTCAGGACGTTTGTTAGTAATTAACTTTCCAGCGCAGGTGGCAAAGATCAACAAATTGCAATTGCAGCGCTTTTCAACCTGGATGCGGCTTGCATTCCTCCAAAACAATTTGGCTGCATTCCAGCTATTTCGTATTTGGCTGCTCAAGGTTCCCATGTGAAAAAAATAGGTATTATATTAAAGTATACATGTAGCATTAAGCAGCCCGTTCTGTAATAGGCTAACGTTTGTGTGTGGGGTGTGGCTGTACTTTAACCATTAATATGGCGTCCAATCAGAAGATCAATCACATTTATTTTCTAAGGCCCTTTTCAAATCTGCCGTTGTCACAAAGTTCTCATGCCGAAAATCCAGGCTAATTCTATGTGTATTTGGTTGAAAATGCCAAGAGTACTTGGTGTCACAATGAGCAGTTCATCAATTTCTCATTTTTACGCCGTTTTGCGTTCCACGGCGTTTTCTGAAAGCGGAGAAGCAACGCGTACGCTAGCGATTTAATGACTATTCACATATGTATTGGTGTGTAATAGAACAATCAGCTATACTCCGTTGGAATCCCTAGTACTAACCGCTGTCTGACGTTGAGTAAGGTCTGTCCATGCCTTGTCTCTGGTGTATGTTCCAGTGAGTAGGCGGTCTGCGGTGAGTAATCGTACAGTCAGAAGGTCATGAATACATTACGAATAGCCAAGCCAGCAACTGGAAATGTGGCCACTTAATTTACTTGGAGGTTGCTGACTCATGTAACGTCCGTGGTCTAGGGGGGTGACGGGGGCAAATCGGGAATTGACGCTGGAGGGTTAAGGGTGTGGTTTGGTATAGCTTTCTCAAATCTCTACTCTCCTCTTTAATTATTTTTCCTTTTTTGAATGTACTGCATTAGTGTAGTTGTGACTACTAGTTACATGTGATTTTATCCATAAGTAATAGACAAGACACAATACATGCTAGTTGTTGGTGAATAGATTCTAACTTCACTGGCAACACTGAAGCTAACACTTGTTCACATTACGCTAGGCTCTTAAGTGCTGCATTTCCCTAAGTTTCCTGTTTTTTTTCCTGTTATTGACGGGCATAGATGCTGCTTTTGGACACAGTCCAAGGCGTTTCACGTTCCTTCCACAGATGCCGTGAGGGAGAGGAGAAAGAATAGCTGTCCTGCTGTATTACGAAGCCTAGACATTTACCCTTTTCTAAATTAAGAGCGCAGATAGACTCAAAGCCCACTAGAGTTAGTGAACTTCTAAAGGCCGTGTCGTTGTGCTTTTTGTGTGGTCATTTATGCTGCCCTGTCAGAGAAATGGGTTACTTTATACTGGGGGGGGGGGGTTATTGCCTCCTCTGTAATGCTGCGTTCATGAAGAAATGGAAATTTACAATATTCGATGGGGTTCAACAGCCCTGCTGTTGATGGGGAAACTAGTCGGTCCTGAGCTAACAATTTTGCCACACGTTGACCTTCTGGCTTACTAAGAACATTAAACCGGATATCATATTACATAGAACAAATAAAATAAAATATATTCGATAGTTTTGGGGTTTTACTTTTGTTCGCAAACACGGTGGCTGTGGCTTTTTGTTAATGGTCGACCAAGTATGTGCCAATAAGAGACTCTTGGCTCAGTCCGAAGCACCTGAATGCATCTCAACTGCTATTTCCTATTTACCAACTGCAAATGTAGCATTGCTCCTAGCTCTGTCCCTCCCCAGTGACCGGTTAGAGTGCTCTGGGGTAGATGGTAAATACCGTGTGTGGCAGTTTATTACCCTGGGCCAGTGCCGCAGTGTCCTTCGACCTTGTCACAGTGTCTGTGCCGCTCATAATAGTAGCTCTCCCTCTACTCTTTAGCATTTGATGGACCTCTCAATGTTTCCCATCTAATCAGGCTGATGTAGATCTGGGCTGGCAGCTGGGAAATGGAGTGCCAGGTAGAACCGAAAGACAAACAAGCAAGCAAGTTCTGGACTTCTTCCCGGCGGCGGTCTGCAGGATTTTTAACTGACCTGTATGACCCCCAGTGTTTTAATCAACGGACTGACCAGTTGAGGTATCTGATCAGGTCAGCAATTAAATGAATTCAACTGGCCCCATCTTCCGGGTTGTTTAAATCCAAATCCAGAAGAAGCTCTGGGGGGGGGGGTGGGGGTAATGGCTGAACACCCCCTTCCAAGGCTGAACTGTTCTGCCTTCTAATGAATTGGTCATCACAGGTGGGAGATGACATTTTAGCTTACTATTTATTTATTGTAAAATGGTTTTGCCTTAAACGGCTGATCTGTCCTGAAAGGTAACCCTAGAGCCACCTACTCAAGTCTTTGAAATTTTCACCCTGCCCCTGGCTCACAGCCTTCAAATTATCCTGGGGATTTTCCTTTTAACTCACCCCCTTTTCTTATCAGTGTCGAATTGGTTTTGTGGCAGGCAGGTTTGCTAAATACATTGTTGGGTGAGATCGTCGTAAGGAGACTCCGATTGGCCCACTCGTGAGTTACGCTTCAGGTTGTGGCTAAATGTATTTGCCTGATGGCATTGGTCAGACTTTAATGGCCTTTGTGTTGTCTAATGAGACTTGCTGTCGGTGCTGTATGCTCCATCAACCAATAATGCCTGACTCACTTCTCTCTGCTGGCCCCTGCATAAGTGGTCACATACTGCAAGGCTTTATTTCAGTGTATGTTCAGGACTGTATGTTAGGTGATGCCTAACTTAGCAAAGGCTGTGGTGTAATTGCTGAAGTACTAGTATGTCCTTCGTGCTCTTGAAAAGGGGTGCCTTTTTCAGTCTTAGTAGCTGCTGTATTTCTAATGAGTAAACATTAATGAAAATTAGCTGGTGTTGTCTTCTTCCCAGTTTGTCCTCTGGCCCTTGATACCCAGTCTGATTGTGTGGATGTTTGGAAACAAATTAGAAGTTATTTACATAAACAGCCTTGATTGGCTAATTAGATGGTCTGGAATCCATTCCTTACCTGCATAGAAATGGTTCTGTTACGAGAAAAAAGTTGATGTAATAAAATTGTTCCGCATTTCCATTTTGTTAATCTTCGAGTTAATGTCCACTTGTCTTCACGTTGTATTTTTTTTGGGGCGAGGGGGTGGCGTCTCTCTGGATTACAGTTAGCACCTTCTCGAATTATCTTCACAATCCACTTTCTGTCAATTAAAACGGATGAAAGATTAATTCTTATACACGTGGTTGCAACATGCCCAGCAGAATCTGTGAAATGGACACGAAACAAGCTGAGACATTGTCATTTATGTAACTTGAAGGGGTAGGTCAGCATTTTGTGGAGTTTTACTCTAAAATAGAAGATATTTACTCATCATTTTCTGTTGACTGCAGTGCCCTATGGAAACATGTGAAACTGTATTATTCAGTCTTGTAAAACACGTCAAGCTCAATCAAATTACATGTCCCATATTTATGTTAGAAACGGCATCATTCAAAAATAGATTTACACTTCAGTCGTTAAGCAGACGCTCTTATGCAGAGAGACTTGTATTTATGTCACAGTGGAAACTTTCTTAAACTGTGAAGTTTGGAGATGTCCCAAATCTAGTGTTTTTGATCTGCTGAGGCATTTTCATAATGCATTGTATTTACCCTTATCAGGCGCTCTGCTTCACTTTGTTCTCCAATGTTCGCTTTCAAAATGTATATGAATGTTTCTGGAATTTAACTTCCGACAGGGATTGAAAACAAGACCGCGTTTAAAATTGGCTGGATATTCCCTGTTAACCTTCCTAACAAACCCTGTTTGTGTAGCAACTCAAATTTTGCTATGAGCTGACCGTAATAACAAGAGACAAATTATAATAAACATTTAACCTGAAAATAAACTGTTCTGCCTGCCTTGCTGTACCACCTGCCCATGTTTTAGTTGTCCTAGCTTGATTTAATGATTGTAAACGGCTAAAGAAACCCTATGAGACGTTATTGTAATGATCGAAAATGTCCTTATCTGCCATAGGAATTGGCCACTCTTTGTGTTGAGTTTGGCCTCTTATTTCCATGTCTAGACAAAGTGTACAGGCTAGCATGCTGTCCTAACAGTTGGAATAGGACATAAGGGTCTGTTTGTAACCCAGCTGGCTAGAACAAAAACAAATGCATTGTATGGCTAGTTGCTAACACACATGGGCTTTGTTTGACAGATTGGGACCGATTGTTGAAGCTGCGTTGTGTTGTCTTTGAATTTGTAACCAATTACCTCTTATAGACTTGAAAGTCGGAACCTGCTTTTTTTTTTTGCAATAATCGCAAGACGTCTGCACACGCAGGCTCTTTTGATGAAAGGCTATCGGCGGTCATAAAATCAATTGGGTCATTTGGCTGAGGAACTCGGGGCTGGGTTTGTGATGCCGCTCAGCCCTCCACTTTTTGGAAAAGTACGGCTAAATATCTAGTCAGTGGATGTTTGCATTTGCTTCACAGTTGGTTTTCGTCAACATGGTCCAGACCTGGAATGTTCTTTTGGTGTTGTTTAATTTTGTGTAATTGGAACATGCTGGTACCGGAACTCCATTGAAATATCTGTTTAGTCCAGTACTGGGCATACTCAGGTGTTTCATATTTGGTGCTAATTCTTGAAAACAAAAAGATCTGGCTACGGAAGGCTGTGCACAATTGGGCTGTTTGACTAGGGCAAACTGAAGGACACCACCCTAATGCATTATCTGCGACTGTGCCAATGCACCTTGGGGATAATGCGCTCGCTGAATCATTTTGTTTTGCATGTAGACTATGGTGAAGTTACCCTTCGGTGTGCATCTTACTAGAAGTTATTGTTATGGTAAAGTAGTGACGATGGGGGAAATCAATACAGTATAATATTGCAGTTTATTTTCCCTTTACATTGTACTGATACACTGACACCAGTAATCCGTTTCTTTATCAACGCCAAATGCAGGTAGATTTTGGCGTTGACTCTGGCGAAAGACAAGTGCCAATCTGCCGGATGGTCACAGGGATGTTTAGTGTTTCACTTGATTTTGGACATAAATATACTCTGAAGTCAAGTATGAGTATGCTAGATGAAGTTCAGCAATGGTTGGATTTAGATTTTTTTTAAATCTAAGTTCTGCTCATTTCCTCGATTCCTTGGAACACTGAAAGCATCATCGCTTGTGTACATTACTTTTGTAACTGGTAAAAATAATGCTAAAGATGTGTAGCAAAGTGCCTGCTCAACCATATTAATTACCCTGATTGGTAATCGATGAGCCGGAGTGGAAAAACCTGCGTGTCACCGTGACCCCAGAAGACCAGGCTCATTAAGAGGCGTCAGTTGAGTAAATGACCACTTGTGTTGGCTGTAGCGAGATTTCAGAATCATCGCTAGCTTTCGGCACGTGACTGAGCCGCTAAGCCTGTTTTTTCGGGCGGTTAGGGCTACTCATTAAATTTTGAACAGTCAGTGTTGGATGTCAAAAGCTTTCACCTTATTTAAACCGAGACATTCACTCCCCTGAATTGGGCTTTGCAGCCGCTGCCAGATTGTTGCTTTTCATAGCAACATGGCGTGCAAAGGTTTCCGTCCCCTGTGAGAGGTCTGTGGAATTCAAGAGAGTAACATTAAGTATGCTGCACTCTAATGAGTCCTAAAAGGGAGCTGGCTCAGTAAGAGATGGGTGGATTTAGCCTAGCTAGGGGGGGGGGAAACCCTCATGATCTTCAACTGAGGCCTTTTTAACTGTTTAGTGAGGCCTCCAGGGGAGGCGGGATGCAGCGTGCTCCGATGCCAGCTCCGGGGCGAGCCTGCTGGCTGGCGGCGCGGACCGAGAGCCTGTGTTGGGCCGGGGATATGCCAAGTTCCGTTTTCCAAATGTTTGTTTAATGAAATTTGTGCCTTGTGGCAGCGTCTCCGGTGGGACAACAGCCAATGTTTATGCTTTGTACTTCGTAATTAAAGGTGAACGCTTCGCATGGGAGAAGATGGGGCCAAAGGGAGGAAAAAAAATAGACTGGTATTGTTTGGCAGTGTCGGTGCCAGTTCTGGCACAATTTGTAAGGACTAGAATGTTGTCGGTGCTTTTTGAGGATTTGTTTGGGAAATTATATGTTGGTGTTTATTTTATTTTTTTCCTTTTTACAATGGAGAAAATTAGTAAGACTTCACCTGTACTCTTAACTGTCTACGGCTGACCAGTTGGAAAGCATTCTGGCAAAAATAACATATCACAGGGGTTGCCATTAACCTGTCTAAGGTACTTACATTTTAAACTGAATAAAAAATAAATGCAACTATTTCTAAGATGACGGTGAGTTTGTGAAAGGAAATCACTGTATATAACTAAATTCCCTGGGCCTTAATCTGTGGGTTTCACATGACTGGGAATACAGATGCAAGTGGTCATGGAACCCTTCAAAATAAAAGTTCATGAATCAGAACCTTTCGGGCTGCGGTTTGCCTCATGTGCTGCAACCATCTCCTTTGCACAGTTTGTTTAAAACCTTGTTGGAACCAACTTATTGTAGAGAAATCAACAATTAATTCTCAAGCAAGCTACAGCTCTAGTGGCCGTTCCTGCGGTCAGTATGCCAATTGCATGCGTCCTCAACTAGAGACACCTGTAGCCTTGTATTTGAAAAAACTGAACATTGAAGTCGCCTTTCATTGTCCCCAGCACAAGACACCCAGTGCGTAACGATCGGCAGCTTGATATGCTGCACCTTTTGGGTGAATGGGATGTCTTAGTGAAGAAGTTCCTACTTACAGATACATAAACAATTTTGTGCACGGTTTGAGAACATTTATCTAAGCTCATGAGTCATGGGCCAACACTACTTGTTAGGCTTTATATTTTTGTTCAGTGTAATTGCCCACAATAAAATGGTCTATTAAAAAGCAAAATGTTTTCCTATTCCAAAGTGCCTTACGTTCAGTGTTAATCAGTCAGTTGCAACCATCTTAGCCCTTACAACACAATGAAGTACACTGAAACATGAAAGGACAAACACATTCATTTTTGGTTTCATTGTAGAATTTTGTGAGGTAGTGGTCTTTTCGCTGTTGATAAGAAAAGCTATAGTACTCTGTAATGGTTGGGGCATTAATGATTTTATTTTTGCTCTTTACGACTAGGTTTGGATTTGATGAATTAAACAATGAGGTAACAGCTACATTCTAAGCTTTTTCTAGGCCTACATTCTAGGCTTTTATACGGACTGGTTTCATGATTTACAAACAACACCGTGTTCTGTACACACTTCCTCTATTTCAGGGCACCAACAGTATTGGTCCCTTTGGGAAACTGTCTGACCAATCAGGAGGGAGGCGTGGATGTGTCAGCCACTGACATCTAGAGAACACGGCCACAGGCTACGCTAAAAAGTGTAGACCACTAGTCAGCTAAAGTGCCCGGGAAAGACAACGATCCCAAACATACTACCATTTTAATTGGGGAGGTTTCTTTTTTTTTTAGGCCAAAAAGTAGATATTTCTTGACTTACACCTTAGGTGTTCTGGAACAGGGAGATTGTGTAAAGTGTTATTTCCAAATGGCAAAAACATGATGTACCCAAATACCCTCAAATGGAAGCTGAGAATCTAGACCAAAGCATTATTCTTGCCCCCCGTCGCTGTTATATCGACTTGCATAATTATTCAAGCACATTGGCTGCTGCTTTGTCCTTATGACCAGATATGTTTGAACAAGCAACTAAGCATCATGATTCCAGTAAGGACCTTGTCTTTATCAAGACCATATGTACTTGGGTATATTTTCAGTCTGGACCAAGTCTAGGTTTATGCCAATGTAAACGTCACTAGCAGTACCCAAAGAAAATAAAAAATATGTTGCTTTGTCAATATGGGATATTGTGTGTGCATTGATGGCAAAATACGTATTTAATCAGTAAAAATGGAAAGGACCCAATTAATCTGAAACTGTATCTTGCGGTTAGCACGCGTTCCCCATCTTTTATTTAAGCTTTTGACATTTGGAAATGAATGTGTTGTTTATCCTGTCGCTTAGATTACTTTTTATAGCAGTTTATTTCTGTAGGCCTTACGTGGGCCGGTCGGTTGAGCAGTCTAACATAATTGAGTAGGAGAAATGGAGGGGAAATGTTAGAACTTGGCTTGTTGTCTCTTGTGTACAGCCTGTCATTTTATTTGGCCAGCTGAGCAAAATGTTCAGATTTACTGATTAGGATTTTAAAATGTTTTTGGTATATAAGATAACAGCAAGGAGGAACAATCAAGTAATGTACACATCAGTTGCGTTAATAAAGGTGTCATAATGCTGTAGTGAGAGTGAAAGCAGTTATTCTGTCACCTAGGTCTGAAAATGACCCATGGGACTCCTGTTGCGTAGACAGTGGTTATTAAAATTTCTCAACCATCTAGCCTACAGATGTGCACTTCTGTTCTAAGCATGCAGCTGAAGTGTAGTGGCCTTGTTTAATATTGTCTTGAGATCAAATCCAGATTGAATCCCTTGTAGTTTGAGGTTCGTCTGTGGTTAGTGATGGAAGCCCTATCTGACAACAACCGTTCAGGGATGATTCGACGCAAGAAGGAAGGCTTGCACGTCTTTTGGAAATATGTTGTGGCTTCCGTTCTAGGCCAGACAGGGCTGTTGTCTGTGGGACTGGTATTGTGTACCAAAAGGCCTGTGACTTCTGAGCTTGTCACCTGTGGGGCCCTCATTTGGTTAGCGCGTTAACCTTGTAGAACATGTCAAAATGAGTTCACTTCCTTCACGTCGTCCACGTTAACCCTAGGTTACTGTGTTTGTTGCCTTATGTAATATACGTTTTGTTTAAGCCTATTTTGTTTTCATTCTCCCTTTTAAAAAGCCCATTTTCCATCAGCAGAGGTTAAACAGCAAGATGTTGAAGCACAGTGGCTAGGGAAAACTCTAGAACGTTGATGTTAGTTTAACTAGGAGTTGTCAGGTCACATTGTCCTAAAATGGGTTTTGGGTATTTTTATTTTAGGGCACTAACAGTTGGAACTCTTAGTAAGGTGCCTCTAAATTAATCTTTTTTTTTTTTTTTTTAATCGACATCCTTCGCTGGGTGATGGGAGTTTGGACAACCAATGTAGGAATCCTGGTTGTTTGTGGAATCTATATTGCAGTTGTTGGTGCGTCATACTAAATCAGCTGTCGCTAACATGAACGTGAGAGGGTGTGATCGTCCGGGATCCGGAGTATGATGGTGCCGGCGTGCTGGTCCCAACACCCGGACATTTTAGTATTTTTGTTTACGTGCCAAACTGGTGTCTGCCTTTTTTGAGGGTCTATTTTTGACTGCCTGAAGAGAATCTAGTGGAAACGCTGCACATGAATCTGGTACTCTAAATATTCATTGATTGCTGCTGGATGACAGTTGTTACAACGGTTTGAATCTGGTACTCTAAATATTCATTATGATTGCTGCTGGGTGACAGTTGATGCAATGGTTTGAACCACTGTAGTTGCCGCCAACAAACAAACATGCCAGCTCGGCTTTTCAATGCAAAAATGTAAGTCAAATGCTCTCTTCCTCAAACGCTGCAGCCTAGGGTTTTTCCAAACTGTGGGTCGGGACCTAAAGTGTGTCCCGGACCTGTGAGAGGTGGATTTTGAGTTATCTGATTACGACACAAGGTGTCTTGGCCTCTGCATCGTCCAAGGAGCGTTTGGGTCTCAGCTGGATGGGCAACTTCTGATTGGAGTCTCGAGCTGAATGTTTTTGAACACTCAGTGTATCGTACCCGTCAGTTCAAATCGAAATGGCTGGGCTGTTTAATCTGGCCTGTGAAGCACAGAGCTGAGGAACACGGCACAAACGTCAGAAACCGAAGGTGTTTTCACTTAGCTGTTGTTTAGGGTGAAATGAACCGGGGACTGTGTGGAATGTGAGGGGAATTAGAGCCGTTAAACAATGGATTATAGAACGACTCCTTTCAAACAATTCAAATGAAGTTTTGTCGTAGTTTACCGTCAGGCTGTTGCCAGTGGCAACGTGGCTTGAGCATTTGTTCATTTAGTTGACAGGGCTGGGGCTTTGTATTTAACGGTCCTGCCTTTTGAGCGTTGGACAACTTGGAATGATGACATCGGGCCTGTGGCTCTGAGAAAATATGAATTTTTTGAAACATGTCGGCTGTGTGTGATGTCTGATTTATAGGTCACTGGGGGTTTGTTTTTCTCCTGCGGCTCTCCTGCACATAAGACCTGCCACTTACGGCTCCTCCTCGCTCATGGGCTTACTAAACAATTTGCGTGTTGCCGTTCGGTTGGGTCAGACGCCGTCGACTGACCGCTTTCCTTTTCAGTGTGTTAATAACATTTCTAGAATGGGAGGACTTCCCAATTCATACAAGTGGCGTTTGATCGATCGCGCAAAGGGTCCCCCGAAAAAAAGCATTTCAGTCTTTGTTTTTGCACATGTTGTCTGTCCGCATCTCCTCTACTTGAAAGTGCTGATCATCAGACTTTTGGAGGAGCCCAGTAAGGAGGCCTTTGAAGGAGCCCAGTGAGAGTTGGTCCGCAATTGATTCATGTCATTTAATAAATGGCTGCTAATACTTTTTATTTATTTTTTGCTTTTGTCTGTTGTGAGACTGACATTTTGTGTACAGTGCCGTTCAGAAGGTTAGATTTTTGAACTCCCCCTTTTACTGTAGCCGGAAGACCGAGCTATTTCAGGGAAGACCGAGCTATTTCAGGGGGTTTGTCTTTTGAAACAAACAGTACATTCTAATATGCGCTATATATAAAAAAACAAAGTTTTATTAAACGATCTCCGGAGGGAGATCTGTGATGCTTTGTTTGAGAAGGCCCTTTGCTGACCGTTGGCCGGGTCGTTGTCCATGGAGGCTTGACGCAACGGGGTTGGGATTTAGGCCTCCTCTGCTTCTGGGTGTTTTAATTAGGCGTGTGACCTGAAAAGTAAAAGCTCATGTGAGACCCAGTATTACTTCGTGTGTTGGTGCGTTACAGGCATGTGTCTGAGGACACACCACCACGCTCTGATCTGTTCCTCTCATCGCTGTGAAGCATGTCATCTGTTCGACTGATCGTCGTGACTCATCGTCATGACTGGTCCTGCTTGTTGCCGTGTTTCTGTGACGATTTACATCTCCCTTGACCCCTGACCCCTGCAGATACTTCCCCGCTTTGTGTCCTCGCCGAAGGTGACTTCCGAGTTGGCCAGGCGTTGCTTTAGTCACTGCCTCCCAGGGTGAAGACAATCCGCATGAATGGCTTGTGCCCCAACCCCCCCCCCCCATCAATGACGTGTGATGACCGCTGACTGCTGCTTTTGTTCCCGTGAATCTAATATTTGTGGTGCTTCTCTGTGTCCACATTTGCAGACGGCAACTCCCGAGTAACATGGCGGTAAGACTGTGCGATGTGGCCTCTCTGCTTAGAAGTGGTTCGTGGGCGGCAGAGCCTTGGACTGGGGTTGGTGTCACTTCTTCTTGAAATTTAAATTTTGGCAAAAAAAAAAAATGTCTTGTCTCAGGCCATACCAATGACTAGCTCTCACTAAGTTTGGATGCGTTCGAAAGCTATTTTGCCTTCTGAGTACTGGGCTAATTCGTGGTGCTGTTTGATTTCGGCATTAAGAACCCCCCCCCCAGTAGTGTGTTTATTATTGGTATGGTCTAAAACTTGTTGTTTTGATAATTGTCAGAATCAATGCTCCCTATGTACTGTTCCATTCATGCCTCTTGTGGTGTTTTTTTTGTTTATTTTAACTAGCCTATATTAATGTCAAAGTGGGCGTTTTTCAATAAGGATGTCTCTTCATACCAATTATATTGTTGCTAATTATATTGCAGGTTTGTAGGATACTTGGGAAGCTGGTTTTATATCGCCTGTCCCCTTTAGCGTTTTTCCTGCAGCAGTAGTATTCTCATGGGTGTGGTATTTTAAAAAAAAAAAGACAGGTCTGTATTTGTCCTAAAATTCCAGAAGAAATTGTTGGCACATTCTGGCTTTCCTGGTAGTCTCCTGTTGATTCTGGAATCTTCTGGAAACCAGATTTTGCATCCTCAAACTTCAGTCAGGCCACTGGAGTTGGCTCAGCGGATTGCCCTCAATTTTTCACTCAACAGTAAATTGTCACTCCGGTCGTGTCGACTTCCGTGAGTTATTCCAGGTGTCTGCCACCTGTTCCGCTTTCCTGGCTGTAGATTTACTCAAAACAAAATGCAAGCACTGCAATTAAGAACAAGGCTGTATTCTGCTGCTTTAATGTCAATTAAAATTTTTCATTCTATCAGTTTGTAATTCTGATCATCTGGGGAAAATATTAGTCTTAGCAGGCTGCAAACTGCATTTTTATTGTCTTCACTGTTAGTAATGCTAAAAATTACCAGTAACCAGTTAGTTCGCCTAATGCACTTACAAATCTGGCTAGTGAACCTTTGCATTGGTGGTGTAGATCAGCATGTTTGTGCTACAGCACGCTCTTAAAGCAAGGGGAGTTGCAAAGTATATTCTTACCTACCGTTGTCTCAGTAAAACACTGACCAACAATTTAGGTTCCTACCCTGACCAACATTTTTGGTTCCTCCCTGTCGCACCTTTAAACGTGGCTTTTAAAATAATGGTTGTGTCAGACATTGTTTTCAAAGAGCCTGCTGTATTCCTACCATAATTGTTTCCCGTTGCAGCAGTTCACCCATGCAGCTAGAACATATTGCACGTAAATTTGCGATTGCAATATTTTGGTGAGTGGAAAAAAAAACGTTTTCAACCCCACAGCAGTGAGTTAAGTAAATAGAAGTATTCATATTGTGCCAGATATGAAATTAGTTCTACGTTCCCTAAAGGACAGCTGCCTGCTGTAATTTCCTTAACCTGACTAATCTGAACAGTGGCCAACTTTGAGCTATAATTATGGAACCAGGCATTCTTAAAATTTATGACAGCGACGTAGAGATGCGAACTTTCCTTTTGTGGAGAAACTGAAGAAATTCATTAATGCTCAGAGCAACCTCAAAAGTTTGTTCCAGCTCTGCTGTAGCCTCAGAAGTTGGATGATGTAACGGGGTTTGACACAATGTCTGTCGCGGTAGAGTGATTTGCCACAGAATATTTTTCATGCCTTTGAAATTATTCACCAGCAGATTAATTGTAATCTGTTAAATGATAACCAGCTATGATTTTGTTAGACTACTGTAATAGTTGACTTTGTGGTAAAATGCTGCAGTTTGTTTTATTCCACTTGGAATCCACAGGTCTGGTCAGTCCAGCCTTGCTTTTCCCAAAATAAAGAGGTTCCCTCCTTGACGGATGTCATGAATAACGGCTTCAGTTTGAACTGAATCCTGCGTGTGAAGAGCATCCTTTTCTAACTGTCCAATGTTGATGTGCTTCTTGGTGAATGTGTTAACACAAGTGTACTGACATGACTATTTTTTATTCTTTTTTTTCCCCCCCAAATCTTTTTAGCAGGTAATTGCTGCCATGGAAACACAGCTGTCTAACGGGCCAACTTGCAACAACACGAGCAACGGTCCGTCGACAATCTCGAACAACTGCTCCTCGCCAGTGGAGTCAGGGAGCATAGAAGACAGTAAAACTAACTTGATAGTCAACTACCTGCCTCAGAATATGACCCAAGAAGAGCTCAAGAGTTTGTTTGGGAGCATCGGGGAAATCGAGTCCTGTAAATTAGTTAGAGACAAAATAACAGGTAAGGCATGTGGGTGGCATGGAGTTGTCAACAGAGGAGCTCGATTATCCTTGTTTGTCTGTTCAACTACAGTTGTGTAACGATGGATGTTGACATGCGTCTCTTGGGTTCATTATTTTTCCCACACAGCCTAATTCCTTTTGATCATCTGTGTTATAGGTTTTGGAACTTGTGCTTCTTACCTCCAATTAAAGCGTGGGTCTTGCTAATTAAGATTATTTTCGCAAGGCGAGAAAGGGCTGTCGCCGGGCACAATGTTGTATTTGGACTGGCTGTCGTCTTGGCGTCAGTTAATTAGGATGCAAATTCGCCACAGAAATAAACAAATGGCGTTTGTAAGTGAAAGCCATCATGAAACTTACCCAGCAGCCATACGTTTGACTCAGTGGGACTGATTGGATTTGTTAAATATCGCTGCTTTTATTTGTTCTTTAAAATGGCTTGCTCACCCCCCCCCCACCACCACCCTGTGAGCAAACAGCACTAGAAGACTAACCCTTTAGCGTATCTGAGCGTAGGACACGGACAATTTATTCATTTTAAATTTTCCCACCTACCACGGGGGCTTGTGCAGGCTCGCGCTTCGCCGGATTGTCTAAGTCCTGACATTTTACCTGATGCGACATTCTCGCTAA
>JACXGI010000394.1:118455-143759 GCA_016801175.1 Esox masquinongy
GTATGTATGTGATTTGGAGATAAAACCCGATGTGGTGTGTGTTCAAGAAACATGGCTTAGGCCGCACCTTGGTTTTGTTATCCCGGGATACTCTTCCGTGAGAGCTGATAAGGTGGGGGGGGGGGTTGGATTGGATGTTTATTCATCTTAGACAGTCAAATCAGGGCAGTTACTGCCTACGCCTGGTAACTTGTTGGACTTAAAATGTGATTTTAGGGTATGGATGATAAGCGACTGGATTATTTTAATCTCTAGCCCAGTTGAAATGCTTCTTTGCAGCCTACTTAAGGGTTTCATGAGCGCATTTTATTCGGTTTGCACGAAAGGCTACGGGAAAAAATCATTCACTGTGACAGTTGAAACGTGCAGGCTCGTTTTAGTGCTACTTTTTCTGCTTGGTCATACAGCCTGTGCGTGGCTGCTATACCTCTCAAAACACACGGATGTCAGTTCATACAGCCTGTGAGCGGCTGCTATACCTCTCAAAACACACGGATGTCAGTTCATACAGCCTGTGAGCGGCTGCTATACCTCTCAAAACACACGGATGTCAGTTCATACAGCCTGTGAGCGGCTGCTATACCTCTCAAAACACACGGATGTCAGTTGGACAGGACCGGCATTATCTGAGGTGCTTGGTGTTAGTTGGGGTGGGGGGACTCCTTGTTTTTTTCGGGTGGAATTACTCTCCGGCTAAGTAGACATTACTGGCGTGGCCAATTCGGACAAGGATTAATGGCCGACGTGTCGGTTTGGGATCAGGCATGCAAGTGCTTTACCTGTGCTCTCTTGTAAAACTAATCCGATGCAATAACACTAACCCAGTGCTGTTATGAGACCTATTCAGAGGGGGTTCATTTTCCAGCGGGAGGCCTGGGGAGTGGGGGGGGTAACCTAATTATGTGCGCCCGCATGAAACACCATCCGTGATTTGTCTCGTGCGAATCTGTCATCTGTAATTTTCACATGGCGGAAGAGTAACCATTTGACCCGCCCCCACCCACGGCGACCGAATTTCAAGGTCCTCTTGTAATATTTCTGTCTGTGAAATAAAAGCAGCCCTGTGTTTTCATGGGGCAAAAGTCTCGTACCTGTCTTTCGTGGATGGCCTGCAACTATATAGTTTTACGGTGAACACGTTCGATGGCCTGTTTTCAGGCCAATTGCCTTGTTTTCGTCAAACGTGCAGATAAAAGTTAGCTACCCGGGGGTCGGGCTGGGCGACAGGACAGAAATCCTCAGCGGCAACAACACAGCAAAGTCAAAAATTGTTTTTCTGTTTTTGAACTTGACTGGCACCGCCGCGCTCCGCCAGGGAACAAGTGTGCTGCGCGGTGAGTGCGACGATTGGTCTATTTTCCTTATTTCTCAGTGCCTTTCCTTCGTGTCTGTAAATAGACAGCGTGTCTGTTAATGCCAGAGAGCAATGACTATTGTAGACTGAGTGAGAGATGAGACACAAACATTGCAACATTTTTAATTGGGTGTAATTTTTTTTTTCTTCACTACCTTTTCATGATCAACCGGCAAATCCTTGTGTCTATTGATTCTAATGGAATTCTAAGTTTTCTATTTTTTGGTTTGCTAAGCATAATGTTGGGATGAGAATACAACGGTGTCAATCATCATACAGTGGAGGAATCACCAAGAATCTCAGGAGATGTGAACTGTCATTTTTTTTAAAACAACATTTATACTGTTGCGTCTTTTTGCGTTATTCCCACCATTTTACTGCCATTGTGCACAGCGCCTACACCCCTGATAGAAAAGTCTGTTGCGTCATCTATTGGCACTGTTCTTACAACACATGTCACCCAGCCCTATACTCTAGGGCCTGTTAAATGAAACTGGCAGTTGTTAGATGGTGGACCACTAAAGCAGGACATTCACTGTTCCCCAGGACTTTTTTTGGAAAATGGCAAGTTCCCTTTCAATCCCATTAACGCATTTTACGCTGTTCACAACTCGCATCAAGGACAAATGCTGTTTTCGTTACGGTGGATGTGGATTTGTAATCTCACCTTCTCAGTTTAAATGGTCCGGACAGTCCCGCTGTTATACTAACCGAGTACGAACAGGACTGTAGATTTAATTTTTTTTTTTGTTAGGATGTTGGTCTAGTCCTGGGGGGGAAGTCGGGCTTCATTAAATACCTGTTTAAAGAAAGTCATGCAACCACCTCTCCTCCTGAAATATTGAAAGGGCTGAATATTTTACAGTGCTTACATATATATGACTGGCTTTCAAGAGAAACTAGTAGGCTGTGCGTGCTTAGTAACTCCCGCCAGTAATGGTTTGTCCTAGTCTAAAAATATATTGCTTTCAGAGTATTTATATCTAAATGTAATGCATCTTTGTCCTCGCTTGCCCCGGGAACGATAATTAGACACGATACGTAGTGAGGCCAAGAACCTGCGAAATGCCTCCCTGCCGGTGCTTTGTGCAGCACTTGGCTCGATCACCCAGAACAAGGCGCTTGACCTCGCTCTGTGCTGCGTAGATTGTAACACGTGATGACGTTTCTGTGCCTTCCATGCTTTCTCATCAGAAAGACAAATGAAACAGTGTGACTTCATAGTCACACTGATTAACAAAAACAAGTGAGGGATGTTAATATTTTCAGTGGAGCTTTGTTTTCTTCTACGGTCTTGTGCTTCTGTTTACTGTGAACTGTCTGTTTGGTTGTTAACTGACCAGTCAGGTGAATCTGGAGGTTGCTGGTTGCATGACAGAATAGTTTTCACTAAGTTAGATGGGCTTGTTTTGATTTGCTTGTAGCTTTTGGGGAGCCAGTGTTAAAAGTAACATTTCCTATTTCGCAGGAGAGCTAATGTTAAGTTTGCCAACTCTTTGAAGTTATATATTTTTTGGCAATTTTTAATTTGAGTATAAATACTTATTTCCATGTTGTGTATATACCAGCCAAAAAGAGTTCCATGCAACTTGCTGGGCGATTGAACACATTCATGCTTAGCTGGCTAAGTGTTTAACCAGGAAAATGAAAAAATAATGAATGGTGTTAAACTAAATGAACCAAACCAGTTCAAATCAACGAAGTGTGAAAAGGCCCAGAGGCACTTAAATCCCCTGATATTCTGCATCTGTTGTTTTCAAAAGTGGACTGACCTTGAGTAGCATGACTGTCGTTTTCAGTTGGGAGGTTTTTTATTGAATGTAGAAGGGAACTTAAGCTACAGCCTCAGGTTGTCAGAAAATCTGACCCTAACCCTTTATGTATATTACAACTTTTTTTATCTAGTTTTTCTTCCAGATTTCATATCCAGTGTGTGATTAAGGCCCTGCTTCATGGCAGGAACTCCTGGCAGACAAGGGAAGGTCAATGTTGAGGTATCTTCTGAAATGCCTTTTGTTGTTCTGGTTCTCTTCACACACGCTAGCTCATCTATGATGTCTAAACCAGAATCCCTACGCGCTGGATGGGAATGCACACTCGGGCCTACCCCCGTCTCTACCCGACTGGCTGTTGGCCCGTCCCGGTGTATTTAACTTAAACCAGTGAGCCCTGCTAAAGCTTAAAGCTCTGCTTTAACTGGTCCTCCCCCCTTCAGCACCCACCCACACAACCGGACAACCAATGAAGTTACAGGCAGACGTTTGAGGAGCCCAATCGGAAAACAAAGGAGTGTAGGGTTTTCAAAGGAAGTCCTAATTGCTTCCTCGGATGCTCTTATTTTTTTTCCTCAACATAGCAGAACCCACCCCGCCCCCCCGCAGGCTAAAACGGTGGTGTCGTCTCAACAGCTCGTTTCAAAGGCTCCCTGTGTTTCTTCTGGCTACAGCCCCGCCTGTGATGCAAGGTGAATTCGAGTTTATGAACTGTTCTTCGTACGGGCTGAGGAGCACGCGCATGCAATGTCTCGGGGGTGATTGCCTGCGTCGAGTCAAGAATTGCGTGTCTCCAGTGGTGCCGGCTGTTTGATGGCAGTTCGGAGGGACCTCCAGAAGGCCTACCCTTCGCTGAATATAAACACGCCTCGTATCAGCACGTGTGTTTTGTGCGGCCCTACTTGTGAACTGGGTTGTAAGGGGTGTTTTATGCCCTTAACCCTGGATGTTTTTTGAGTGTATTTTTTATTTTATTTATTTTTTTATTTTTTTGCTTGGTTGCATTGTGAGTTAAATGGAGGTTGGTGGAGGATGTTGAAATGTTAGTGTCGTACATGAGTGGGTGTAAATCTATTGTAGGTTTCGGAAATAAGAGGGGGCAGAGCACAATGAACTCCTGCACTCGTCTGTGTCAAGCATGACTCACAGTGAGGCAAAGGAAAAGCCTGCCGTTAGCGATTTTAAGACCATATCAAGATGGATCGAGGTTCCAGATCCCGCCTTAAAGTTCCTGACCTCGCCAGTTTGCCTGGATGACCCATTAAATCAGAATAACCTGTTATTGAAATCATTGATTTGATATCTGCAATAGATAAACCCCCAGAAAGTACCAGGTCACCTAATTTGTTTTAGTATGTCAATTAATCTTTTTTTTTCCCCCAATTAGGCTGATCAATGTATCTAAATAGGTTAATTTTTATACATTTTAATTGATATGTATGATTTATTTACATGCTTGATTTACGGGCTCAGTGTGTAACTGACATTTTGTCAGGGGGCTTAAAGAGCAGTCCACCCAATAACATTAGAGAAATAGTATTGGGACACCTTTTTTAAAAAATGTCTGTGTTCTAACACTTAGTATTTGAAATTATACCATGACCATGGTGTTGAATTGCAGACTGTCATTTTTAGGTTGTTTTCATCCACATTGGATGAACTCTTCAGAAATATCTCGTTTTGTACATAGTCCCTCCATTTCATTGTACCAACCGTGTTTTAGACAGTTGGATTTACAGCTGTTTCTTAAGGTATTTGCATTGCGGCTGCAAATGTCCGGTCTTGATTCTACGCTGTTGAGGAAGCGCTACTTCAGATAGACTTTACATACCAACCTTCACCCTTTGCAGTTCTAGTTTGTTTTATGTCATTGCAGGGCAGAGCCTCGGATATGGATTTGTGAATTACGTGGACCCTAAAGACGCAGAAAAAGCCATCAACACCTTAAATGGTCTGAGACTCCAGACCAAAACCATTAAGGTAAGGACTCGCCCATCTCCCTCATCTTTCTCTGGTGTCACGAGAGTTCAATCCAATATCCGTTACGACAGGATTTTCACCTGGTTGTTCCTGCCTAGTGAAAAGCCATTGTCCGGTCTCTTTCACGTTATCTTGGGGCAAATCGTAACTTGTGTTGTTTTTGTAATCGCGAGTAGTTCAAATGTCAAACTTCCTGTCTGCTGTTAAGCTGACTCATTACAAGGGTGAGGGAGGGGGACTTGGGAGGGAGCAGGAGTGTTTCTATGGTTGTGTGGTGCTGCAGGAGAGCCTGTGCATGAAGCCAGTACAGGAAGGCTGCTATTTAATTAGCATTAATCTGGCAGAGCAGGTATAGATCTGCTGAAGGAAAAAAATAAACAAATTTTTTTCGTACGGTGTGTCGGAGCCCTCTGGTGGCTGCGGCTGATTTATCGGATGTGATTTTTCCACACGGTCTCGCGGGGCGACCACAAGGGTGGGACACAACGGTGACCGTGGTTAGATTTTGAATGGCACCAGATTGTGCGATGCAAGTTTGATTACCGCAGATGTGTGCTAGGCATGGGTGATGTGGCGTTTGGCGACCGCCGTTTCATACGCATTAATGAAAAGAGACACGGGTCTTTTCGCCCCCAAATCTCTGGAAGCTATAAAACTGGATTTTGTGTTTTATTTGTATATTTTTAGATCACCTGAAATTCCACAGCTGCTCTGTCAGAAATGCAAATAAACCCCAGTGAGCTGGTGGAATATGCTTTGCAAGTATTAACATCAAATGAAGTGTGAAGGCGAGGAAGTAGAGGGAGGGGTTCGGAGGAAAGTGGGTGGGGGGGGGGATTATAGCTTTCGCTTTCAACTGTCGTCTTCGGCAAAGGATTGGAGGGGATGAGGTGGGTGGGTAGGAGGGTGCGGAGGGCCCCAATCGATCGGGGCGCAACGAAGAGCCTTCCATTTGAAGGTTTAATTAAACCAAGTGCATTTTATCGACACGAGCCGTCGGGCGAGATTGTCGAGCGGGTCTTGGCGGAGGACCGTTTAGCCGATCTGACGCTGTAATTAAATACAGCTGAGGTGCGCTCCGGGAGCAGCGTTGGACCTGATGTTTGGAAGCTTACATCCCCTCCGTGACGATGGAGGACTGTTGTCCGTAGACACGCTTCTGGGGTCTGTTTATTAAGAGATGCAACTCTAATGTTTTGAAGGCAAATGGCTGTAAGATCTGGGTGTCCAGGGTGTCCTTCACTGTTGTCTACTGAATTCAATGCAGTTCTCCCATCACAGCCTCAACATATCTTTTTTTTTATTTATTTATTTTTTTACAGCATATGCTCAGTCAATTGAATTTAGACTTCTGTTTTTTCAAATGCTCTTGACGAATCTGAATGATTTAATGGCGGACGTAGCGCCTCGGCTGTTATTAGGTGGGTTTTTTTGGGTATCGTTATGTAGCTGTTTAGATGTTTTCTAGTGTGCCCCCTCCCTCGGTGTGTAGTGTTTGTGTGTTTAAGAGGACACTAACCCGTCTCTTGTTGTTCCTCACCGCTCCAGGTCTCCTACGCTCGTCCAAGCTCGGCCTCCATTAGAGATGCGAATTTGTACGTCAGTGGCTTGCCAAAAACCATGACTCAGAAAGAACTGGAGCAGCTCTTCTCGCAATATGGACGCATCATTACCTCGCGCATTCTGGTGGACCAGGTGACCGGTGAGTAGGAGACCCCGTTCTGTCTGATCCCAGTTCAAATGGAAGGGAACGGTGGGAGGGACTTGCGAGTCCAGTAGCAACTCTCGTTTTAGAACGGGGGTGGAATCGGAGCACTACCGGCATCCAATCAGAGGCCGTCAGAGGTGGCAGGGTGTGGCCTCAAACGTGCTGTGTTGGCCTGCCGCTGTTCATGTGTATGCGTAAGCTGGTTTAGATGTGCGATTAACTGTAGCGCGGAAAGTCTGACGCTGTGCGCCCTCATCGTCTCTCACCCGGCCTGTCTTTGTCTCCAAAGGTGTCATGTCGTCTTCATGGCAAGAGCGATTATGGGTGTTTGTCTTTTTAACATCTGATCATCTCAATTTCCAAACTGCTACGTGGAAGCGAAATACCGCAGTGATGGACTACAGTGCTTTGGATATTACTGCCGTGTTTGGTTTCTGGTGCCGAGTTGCTCGGCTCTGGTTTCTAAAAACGCCCAAGCATTCGTTCACTACACCCAGTTATTGGATTTTAAATATTGCAGAACTGCATTACATATTTAGTGAACTTAAGAAGCTAATTCCCCACCTGCCAGACACATGATTCTTCTGTCCTATTTTGCTGACAGATTGTTCCGTCAGTAGGTGAAATACAAATGCAGTGTAATAAACAACTACATCTCATGAAAGCCTTTTAAAACAAATAGTGCCTGAATTCCAGATTGCGAACCAGCCAGAGGATGTGTGGGCAAAGTGGTCCTGACCACCTCCATCTGTCTACATCGTCATGACAAAGCATATTTTGTTCACATGTTGGTTAATACGTTGTTGCAAAAGCCACATCCGTTTAAATGAAATGGGAATAATTATTAATGACATTTTTTAACAAATAGGCTAAATGAGTGTTAGGCTTACTTATGCTTTATTTAGATTTAATGGTTTTAGTAAGGCTACATATTCTCTTGTAGTTTAGCTATAACACAGTATCAGTTACAAGCCTACCGTGAAACAAATATTTAGTAAGCCTTGTCAAGTTATTATTTCAGCTTGATTATCTTGGCGAGTGCACTCTACCCCATTTGGCTTCGTCCTGAAAGGCCCAATGTGTTAGTGTTGTATTTGTATCCGGGATGTCCAACACTCGTATGATGGGCGTTTTCGAGGTAGAATTAGTCCTAGAGACCGGACGTTTCTAGCCCTAGGCAGAAATGTTTCTGGTTTTTTAATTTCCTATTTGATTACGCGATCTGGCTGTTTTCTCCATCTTATTATTTGGTCTACATGAAACCAAGTAGGTTTTCATTTAGGCTGTTCCGTCTTTGATATGCAGTCCCGTTTTACCTGTGGATTAATTTGTCGATTATTCACGATAGGCTGCGCCATGTCACATTCAAAACGTTTCATACAGCACGCCACTAAAACGGTTTCCCGAGGCCCTGCGATGATCTATGATCTGCTATTAGAGAGGGCAGGTTAAGAAGAGAATTTACATTTTGTGCCACGTGCTTTCGTTACCCCTGTGGTAATCTCTTTCCCAGACACTTCTGCCTGACTTCACGGAAGGTCTGGTGGAACAGTCTGTCGAACTTGGCCTCGATCATCCCGTGAGGGAGTCCCCCATGGGGGCAGCCATTTGCTTAATCGGCTTAGTCTGCCAACCAGTCGTCTCCCACGACAACACCTTCTCCCACGATTATTGAGTACCCAAGCACCGATGGCTACTTTGTGGTGCTGTCGCGGTACAGCCTGGCCGTCTTCGTGCGTCTCCTGCACCGACCTGAGGCAGAACCAAGGCAGTTCTCTCTCCACTTTTAAAATGTGTCGATTGTGATGAATTTGCTGGCTTGCTGCGGCCGCCTGTTTGCTTTTTGTGTGTTTTGAAGCGGTTGGCTTAGGCTATATTGGTTGTAATCAAGTGTTTGGTCACACGATCAAACGCCAGTAACGACACTCCAGTTGGAGCCAGGTCTTGCAGTATTTGGATATTCTGAAATTGAGATTATAAATACTTTACACACCAATACACGCTAAAACATTTTCTATTTTTATTATTTGCTGTTATAAATGTCAATCTAGTTTCTATTTGTCAGGCCATACCGAGAACAATGAAACCACTGCCTTCTGGACACCAATCTGGGACATTCACACTCGCTGAGGTCCTCAGTACCGGAGAGTGCGAAGCTACCAGAGAGCTTTTACTGGGGGCAGGGCGATGTTTTCTTTAAACGGTCGTCCGTAAACACAGCACTGATCTGTATTGCCAGAGAGCTTACATTTTGTTTAACTATTCCACAGAACATTTCCCCCCAGGGAAAACGGTTAGTTCAGGTGGGTTTAGATTAACAAACTGGCTTTCTTGTCTCCTGTTTACTATCAACCAAATGAAGTGAATGAGAAAAGAACACCATGCCAATATTGGGAGGTTCATTAATGCTGTGGGGTTTGCTTCGTCCCCGCTGTTATTGGAGGCCTTGAATGTTTGCGGGACATAATTGGCCGATTAACAAGACATGCAGTAGTGTCTAACTCAGTGTCCATAAACAAACTGGACGACAACCACAGAAACGCAGTGAGAACAGAAGTTGTTCCAGATGTGACGGTCCTGGCCGTTGAAGAGCCAGGTGCCTGATTTATCAGTTTCATTTAACAGGTCTGAGTGTTTTTCACACTGATTATATTAATACAAACGTTTACTTGAGTGTCTGGAAATGTCCTCATAGCCATGACCGTGAGTATACAGTACCAAGCTGCTTGTCAAATGTAATCGCAAACGTTAAGAAAAAGCCTAATTAACGGGGAAGTACGTTTTATGAGCTTGTGTGAAGTGTTAATAATTTAGGCCAGCCTAGCCAGACGAATAATGCCAACAATTTTCAGCGTTATCAGCGTGAGTCGTTCCGTACCTTTTCCATGCATCAAAATCAGGCTGAGGCCAAGAGGGGTTAGTGGACGGCAATGTATCCTGAAAACTGAGGAATTAACGGCACCCAGATTGCCCTGAAAGCCCCATTCTAAGAGTGCCTTGGCTATGAACAGAAGAGCCTTCCAGTCAATTTGCAGGTGACTCACAAGGCGCTACTGAAAGTGACCCTCATTCTGCGGAACGGCGTGGGCCCGTGAGCGTAATTGGGGGGCGTGGACCCGTGAACGTAATTGGGGGGCGTGGGCCCGTGAGCGTAATTGGGGGGCGTGGGCCCGTGAGCGTAGTGGGGGGGCGTGGGCCCGGGGGCGTAATGAGTTGTTGATGACGGATGACTTAACTGTGATTGACTGTATTCATGTGACGTTTAGAAAAATGTTAATTGAAAAATTAACTTGGTCCTGTGCCCGAGCATCCTCTCGGGAGGGCCCTTTGTGAATCAAGTCCTCACCCTATACAGGTTGTTCTTGAGCCCTACAATAATGCATGCAGCCCTCGAGCCAGGTGGCGTTTTATGTGACTCATGTCCCCCTCCCCTCCCCCCAGGTGTCTCCAGAGGGGTGGGTTTCATCCGGTTTGACCGGCGAATTGAAGCCGAAGAAGCCATCAAAGGCCTAAATGGCCAGAAGCCACCGGGCGCCACAGAACCCATCACGGTGAAGTTTGCCAACAACCCCAGTCAGAAGACCAGTCAGGCCCTGCTCTCTCAGCTGTACCAGTCGCCCAATCGAAGGTACCCCGGACCCCTCGCACAGCAGGCACAACGCTTCAGGTAAAGGGGCTCGCTGAGAATTCGCCCGCCTACGGGGTTCTGACGTGAGCTCAGCTGTGACGACGTACGCGTGTTCCTGCCAGTTGAAACAGATCGTTTGAATTGTCTCGACACTTGGGTGTATAATAAACTACGCTACAACCTTGTTTTACTGATCATCCGTTCTCAAAACAACGATCCATTTCAAATTTCAAACACCGTGCTGTGTTCCTCTCTAGCAAATAGTCTTTGTGGAATTTTGAGGTGGGGTTGAAATTTCGGGTTTTAGGGTTTTAGCAATGTCTGTTGGTATTTTGGTAATGGAAAGTCTGACAAATATAATATAAAAGACAAATATACTTTTTACATTACTATTTTTAGTATAGTTATTGGATGATATGATATCTTAATTGGCTTCCAAATTGACCATCATATGATTTTGTTAATGCTTAAAGAATTTGTTCTAAGTATGTATGCTTATATTTTAATCATGCATGCCGAATATTTACTAACCTTACTTTTCATCCCTGGTGACTTTATTTGCATTAATTATTGTGCTTTTGTAGTCCATAATGGCTTTTTTTATTCCGTCATTCATTATTTTTGAACGTGTAATGGCACAGATGTGTCCTTTACATCAACATTTGTATGATTGAACCTCACAATGTAAACATGATCGTTTGCAAGTAATTTCCCTCGGGATATCCTGGGAGTTAAATGGCTTAATTTGTCTCGAATAATTGATTTGCTATCTTTTAAACATCTGTGCGTTGATCTTTTTTTAAATTTTCTTTTTTAATGTTTTCGTCTTAATCAGTGTTCTGTAGACGACCGTATGTCCTTTAACTGAATTCTGAACCTCACTGTCTTTTATTTTCAGGTTGGACAATCTGCTAAACATGGCATATGGAGTCAAAAGGTAATATTCCTACTACAGTTGCAGTTTTGTAAAATAATTTGTACTCAAGATGGTGTGTGGATTTGTTTTTGTATTTCCTGAGGAGAAAGTACTACAAGCATTTTGATGTCCCGGCTGTAAAATCTGTTTAACAGTCGATTTTGCGTGTTTGGCGTTGAGGGCTTTGACTGTGTGTTTGTTCGTGGGTGGTTGTTTGAGCATGTGGTGAGTGTCAGGGTTGAACGTTCTGCTGGGTTCAGAGCCTGATTCTGGCTGGAAATAGAGGCCAGTGACAGGTCACCTTGCACAGGAAGTGCCCACCTGATCCACTAACCTCGGGTGGTCTTTGGCCATTCCTCAATTGCACTTCTTGCCTCATCTTTCCTTGCCGTATATTCTCAGAAGCCATTGGAGGAGCGAGCCAGAGGTCCCTCCCCTCTGACCTTCTCATCTAATGGGCTTTGAGGTGGGGGATGTGTGACAGAAAACAGAAAAAGGCCTTTCTTTGACTGCCACTGCAGATATCGTTTGCCACAGATGTTTTTTTTTTTTTGTCATCTGAATTTCCGACCAGGTTTTTTGATGATGGTTTGTTTTAATGCACCGTCACAATGGACGGTTAATGTATTCTCCGTAAGCAACTGTCCCCAGGCTTTAAATTAAAGCGGAACTTCACCCAGTTGTACACATGGGCTAGTAGCAGGACTCTAAAACATTTGTAACTCGCCTGATTGTAAAATCTATTTCTTCTTTTGCTCTGAAATTCACCTTTTATGTGTATCTTTCCAGAATAACAAATGTGGATGTGCCGTGTTCAGCGACGCTCCAACCACTTATATCGCTGATGCGTTACATTCACGCCTGTTTGCGTCATGGAAAAACGTCATACTTTCAGATCTGTCTGATGAGCTGCTCATAAATGGGCTAACAACTACTAGTGCCTTGTTGGAGACGCCGGATCTAAGGGATTAGCGGCTGTTCATCGAACTGGCTGTTCGCCGACCAACGGTGTTGACAGACAGGTACTCCTCCACTGCCGGCAGGATAGGATTGTACTGTGAAGGCGAACCGCACAGAGCAGTTCTACTAATTAGCTGACACAAGTGATGATTATGCTGTCGAGAATTAGACCAGGCACTGAGCAAAATCCTGCTGATGTTGGTTTGTGTTTATTCCAGTGAAGTTGGCTCTGCGCCCGGTTGATTATACTGTGTAGAATTTGCCGAGCTGCTCAGTTTATACTGAAAATGACGCCGATTTTGACGTTGATATGATACTGCCGTGTGTGCACTTGTGTGTTATGGATTCCCCTCTAACATTCTTTTGCTGAGAAGAAATGATGAATCTTTCATAAAAATGTAGAAAAATATTCGGAATATTGCGCGTTCATGGTTAAATTGCGGTGGTTTAAAACGTGAGTTTTTTTCCGAGTGAACCTGAAAATTGGAACGTCAAAAAATAAGTGAGAAAATAGAATTTGTTTTAGGTGAATCATTAGGTGAATGAAAGAATTATATGTTGAGGATAGGTCTCTATATTTTGTTCTGTATTTTTCACACATCAATTAAAAACAACACATTTTTCAGAAAAATGTAGGGTAACTGAAATGTATGGGACCTGCTGTCCAACACCAGACGCCAGTACCAAGTATTAAAAGGGTCAACGGACTTGGACTCAAACCCTGGCCTCTATGACTGTCAATACCACATTGTTGTTCTGTTGCCCCTTGCTATGTGATACAGGTAAAATTCACACCAAGTGGATTAATCCCATTGACGCAGTGAATCGGGTGTTTGTTGATTTTGCTTCCTTTTCCTGCTGTTTGCCTATAGCTGGTTGCTAGTTCCACAGAAGTGTTTGTTTTATTTACTATAATAAAAGTAAATGCTCACTTGTCTCACTTCGAAAGTCATGCAGTTAATTACATTTGTATGGCCTAAGCTGGAATTTAGTAGTTGCTTTTAGATGCTCGCCTCAATTGTTTTCCGCTCCGATCCTTGATTGGATGCACAAGATGTGCGTTTCATATCTTAACAGCTGATGCGTTGAAGGACATTCATCAGCCATTGTAAGTACTGTGTGGTTCAAAGACATGGTGCCAAATACTCAATTCTATTATGAAGCTGCAACTATACAGGAATACAAAAAAGTTATTTCCTAGTCTGCACCAGTGTAACGTTTCGTTTATTTTTCTGAAATTGAGCAGGGTGATCTTTACAATGTGCAATAAATCCATGTTTGAATTTGTCTAACAACAAATATATGGGGATTTACGGAACAGTGGAGCAATCACATTGGGTAAACTCAGAATATATTTAATTATTTCCTACTGTTTGCACGATCATTTACAAGCTCAGAAAGAGTGAGACGTTTTTAAAAATGGCCTTTTAATATGGCCTTTCCTCTGTTATCCGTTGCGCTTAGTCGGACTGTTTTTGTTTTACCTTGGTCCATTATCGACCAGCGTGTCCCATCTTGAACAACCAAGCAGCTGCGTTGCGTCAGCTTGTTTTGTTCGAGCTTAATTTGAGCGAAAATAATTAATTATTTTCGAGCGTAATTTCAATCTTGCTGAAGCCCGATTTGAAGTTTGTTCCTTTGCCAGTCAAAGCCCCCCCCCTCCCCAGTATGCAACAGTAGATTTGCCCCCACACCCACCCATCCTGCCGCACATGGCCTGGTGTCTTGGTTGTTAAATCACCTTCCCGGGTCCTTGGTGCTCTGAGCATACTTGTCGTGCTGCATGTACCCTAAGAGGCCGATTGGAGCAGCTAATCTCATCTGACACCTGCTGAAATAATTCATGCCCTCCTGTGCACTTTGCTTTTTCTTTTTTCTTTTTGTTTCCCCAAAACTGCAAAAACCACGATTTACCTACAAGCCGAGGTTTCGAGTGTCTTGATACTTGTCTTTGTGGCGCTGGTCCTAATCTCATTTGGTGGGACGCTGTCTTGCTACTGTGCTGCTTGGCATGGGTGCCATGTTTTTTTGCTTGACATTGATCGAGTGGCAGCAAGGACTTAAAAGCAATTCAATAAGTCATGTGAAAAGTCACTGAAAGCGGCTGAGTGTAATCCATGAAGCAAACGTGTTAAACATTGTACTGATATTGTGTATTGTCCAAACATCAGGTTCACCGTGAATAATAGAGTGCCTAGCCAGAGATTCCCCCATTGTCATGTCTGGCTGTGCGGTCTTCTGTCTTGATCCGTGGAAACATTGCCTGTTAAATCTCTAACTGCAGGTGGTGCCGACAAAATCCAAGGATTTTTATACTGCATCTTCAACTGCTACTTTGCTGCCATCTTGGGATTAGCATTGACCTGGCGTTTGTTTTGTTTTTTTGTGCTTTACAGCCGGTTTTCCCCGATGGCCATCGACGGAGTGACCAGCCTGGCTGGCATCAACATCCCGGGGCACGCGGGCACCGGTTGGTGCATCTTCGTCTACAACCTGGCGCCGGACGCCGACGAGAGCATCCTGTGGCAGATGTTCGGGCCGTTTGGCGCCGTCACAAACGTGAAGGTCATCCGCGACTTCAACACAAACAAGTGCAAAGGGTTTGGGTTTGTCACCATGACTAACTACGATGAGGCGGCCATGGCCATTGCCAGCCTAAATGGGTATCGGCTCGGGGACAGAGTTCTGCAAGTCTCGTTCAAAACCAACAAAACACACAAAGCCTAAATCTCTGTCTCAGATCGTTTATGGGGAACTCTGCAGAAAATGGAAAGACATAAAACAAAAACCTACCGACCGTTAACTTTCTACGTTAAGAAAAATGTCTTTGTAAATCAGTGTTATGAAGGGAAACGATATTTAGCGTCCAGCAATGTGATTTACTTTTTCTTTATTGTTAGGCTTTGAAACTTCTTGAAAGAATTTGCGTTAAACCGGAAAAAATACAGCAGGTTTCAGTGCCTGTAATGTTGCATTCTATTGCTGTCTTTAAAGATAGACCTTTTAAAATGTTACTAATGTTATTTTATTTTTGTTTCGTTGCACATCTGCTTTGAACCAGTAAGTCTTGTAAGGCTTTGTGTAGTAGTTTTCTTTGTTCTGTGTCTTGCTTTGCCTTACGTGCGTTGGCGTCTTAAGTGATTAAGAAAGTATTTATTTTTGATTATCATGTTTTGTTGTTTTTTGTAAAACTTTGTTTATTGTAATATTAGTTGGTTATTGGTTGGCTGCATAATGTTGCTTGTTGTGAAACTAATGAAGAAAAAATACAAAAAAAATCTTAAAGCAGTATCTTGCCAAAGAGCTAAGAACCTCTTTGATGTGGGTTTAAAAAGCATCTATTTTTATAAAAAGAAAAATTTGGAGAAACTTTTTACTGGAAGTGGAACAAATATTTTGACTTGGATACTTTGAGAAATATCTTCATATGACACCTTGTGAGCTTTCAAACTTTACCAGAAAGTTTGCAGTGGTTGAAATTTCTGGAGAGATTTATGATGTAAAAGATACCTTTTGAGATCTTTGTATTATCTTTAGATTCTAGAATCAATGACAGTGCTGGTTTCATTTATAAAATCATCTGTGAGTTGTCCCATCGTCCTGGTTATTATATGACTAGCAACTCGGTCAGATTTGATTTGGAAACACAGACAGAAAAATACAAAGGTTTATTCGCAAAAGTGCATGCAAAATTATTAACTGGAAATATCTAAACGGTAAAGGTGGGATACAAATCAGTTCTTCCTACAGGATTCTCTTCAGACGGCTCATGGTGTTTTGTGGTGTACTGACTATATCATTAAAGACACATTTTGTCTTTATATTAAATAAGGGTTTTACCTGCTTTGTATGAAAGGATAGGGCAATCCGACGAAGGCAGCAGCTAAAGGAAAGTACTTTGAATGAAGAAATGGGAAGGATTACTTCTGAGCTTAGAGCTATGTAAATAAGTCCTTTTTTATGTTGAGTATTTGGCTAACTTATTTTGATCCTTTTTTTGGACTTGCAAAGTGCTTTTTTTTATTTAAGAGTACGTACAGTATGTTTTGTTTTGGATATTGCCTTATTTTGATTTCAGTTTTACTCTGAAAGTTGTTTACATTCAGTTAAAATACTTGATTTGTTGTCCTATGGACTCGCATTACAGTGCGTTGGATATGTTGGTTGTTTGGTCTTTAGGTAGTCTTGCTTCTGCTATTAAGAAAATTACAGACTTAAGTTTTTTTTTGTTACTATATATAAACATTATAGATATATATATTTATGTGGTAAAGAATGAATATAAACCACAGTTTTGAAGTATTTCCTTTTTTTAAAAATTTGTTTTCTTCAAATTCATGTAAACAATGCATATAACTTGTCTTAAACATCGTAAAAGGTGTATATTGCTTTATTCACTTGGGGGGAAAGACAATGCAGTTCCATGACCATAGCAAAAAAAAAGGGTTGTACGAGATTGCCGAACAACATCTTGCTTATCTTGAACAAATGGAGGCTGGTCAAGCCTTAGACGTACTGAGTTCTGTACCTGCATCCTGCTTTGTATTTAACTAATTACTAGTCATGCTTCCCCCTTAAAAATGAGCAGTGTGCTATGCATTATATATTTATCTTTGCAAATGCTTTTCTTTTTCTCGTTGACTTCTCTCTTTTGGGTTACTTGTACGAGTTAAACTTTGATTAGACGAGCTGTGACACACGTGCTGCTGTGGGGGCGGGGCCCCGTTTTCTCATGCCTGGCGTGTCACTCGTCTTGAGGGTTACTTAACGGACCGTAGGTGGTCCGACCGTTTAAGCCTTGACAGCCCGGCCTGACAAATTGAGTCCCCGCCCCCCACCCTTTACTATATCTCAATTCTAAATGTGAGAATGATTATTTATTTAAAGATGTACAGTATGACTTTGTTCACAGCATTTTTGTTTTTTTGTTTTCTTTTCGGGGATAGAATATATCTAGTATTTAAAAGGATGTACATGTTCTTTTCTTTGTGTTTGGAATACTTGGTAATTTTTTTTCATGTTCAGTACATCAATAAATAAGTTGAAGGGAAATGCAGGTCTCTTGATGGACCCCTTGTGTACTGTACTGCAGTTAAGTTCTCAGTGCCAACTTTATGGACCCCGTGTGTACAGGACAGTATTTTCATGGCCTTGTTATGGGGTCCGGTAGTGGCTGGCAGAGGTGTGTGTCTGTGTGTGTCTGTGTGTGTGCCCAGGGGCGTGGGTTCGTGTATATCTAAAAATTGCCCTCCTGGGCTTTTCACGAACAATAGCCTCTTGGGTTTACCGTTTACAATGGTGCACCAGTTTATTTGAGCGAGTGTGCAGGGGAATGGGATGAGGCACAGTGTGGTGGTGAGCAGAACGGCATCTTGGACTTGTTGTCATTGTCACCATTGGTATGTTCCAGAAGACGGCCACATCAGCTTCCTAGCCTGTAATTTAAAACCTAAAAGCGGCACAACTGGGCCAGAAAAATTGTTTTACGAACACACCGTTAACGCGTGGCTGAACTTCCTTTGTTTTGCCTTTTTAGATTGGGTCAAAGAGTCTCCCAAACAGTGTTAAAACTTCGGTTGGATTCCGGGTGTGGTTTGGCGTGTGTCGAGTGTGTGAGCACGTGTGGAACGAGCTAGCCAAACATTTTGCCAAAGTGCTTCAAATGGCTGGTGTAAGCCCATAGCAGGGTGTGTTGACTGGCTAGCCTGTGTCTGTCATTTACTGAGTCCATCTAGCCCTGTAGAAACCAGGTTTGCCACCAGGCGTCAGTGCTCTCAGTGGATGTGCCTGGGTGCAAAAGGGATGTACTCTAAATTCCATAATGTGCCAGCACTTCCGTAATAAGTCCTATCATTTGTTGTTAGGACTCTTTAAAACGCCTCTAATCATGAAGTGGAAAATCGCT
Source organism: Esox masquinongy (assembly GCA_016801175.1). Lineage (NCBI taxonomy): Eukaryota > Metazoa > Chordata > Actinopteri > Esociformes > Esocidae > Esox > Esox masquinongy. The sequence goes on from JACXGI010000394.1 coordinate 136,679, forward strand.
GGAATGATGCAAGAGGTGCCTGTTTAAAAGACACTGTGCTGGTCCTTAAGTCCCCGTATCTACCGTTTGACAGGCCGATTAGCGTATTTGAAGAAAACTGTAGAGCAACCAAAACATTTAAAAGGCTGGAGTTTGCCAAAGTGCGTTGGCACTTGGACTGGAGCCGGGGTACAATGGTCAGATGAAATTTAGAACTTAGGCCACGTGTGCCAACCTGAGGTTTTGGTGTCAATAGGAGGGTGCTTACACAGAAAATAACCTTTCATTTTGCGTGGATTTTCTGCTTCCACTGGTACTGTAAGTCGGTACACTGCAAAATGATTTGTACATAAGTTGAAACCAAATGGTCTCAAGGATCTAGAAAGATTCTCAATTGGGAAATGGTTTAAGATCACTTCCAATATGTTCTTATAAAAACAATAGAAGGTCCAGAGTGACGAATGTATTGGAAACAAGGTTGCCAATACAATTGGCATGTGAATTCCTTTTGCACTGTAAACATTTTATCCTCATTTTCTTTTGTGAAGGGGTAAGGACTGATATTGGGTACCCATTCAAATGAATTAATTCTCATCAGTCTGCTATATCTGAATTTGCAACTAATACTAGTTGAGTCAACAAACAAATAGTATTTCATTCTCAGAATTTTTTTTTCTCTTCAATCAGTATTATCAAGTGTTTTTTTTTTTTTTTTCTCTCAAACAAGCGAGTATGTCAGCGTTCTTCAAGAATATGTTGATTTATTACGTAATGGTGACAATGATGATCACTGCTTCATTTGCTTGCAATGCAACAAACGGATACCCTTGCCAGCTTGCAATTCAGCAACAGATCAGGTCCTCCTGGGGTTGTCTCACATACTGTAGGCCACACTGAAGCCACAGCTGTCCCTCTGAAACCATCTAGGCAGATGCCGGCTGAAGTGAAGCTCCCTGAGCTGTGGACATTGCGTACAGGGGCGTTCTCGCGTTTAGAAGAGATTTCTGGGCGGTCTGGCGGTTGGGGATGCCACCATCACATCTTAAACTCCGCTCCTCAGATCAATCTCGTCTTGCCCGGGATTGTGTCTGAATAACGCAGTGCATCCCGTCAGCGTTTCGCCTCCCACAGTGCATCACGGCACAAAAAATGAAAATGCTTTTACGTCCAACTCGTAGTTCTCTGGAGTGTACCGAATAGCCCCCTACAACACATGATGTGCACTACTTTTGACCTGAACCCTCTGGGGCAGGGGGTTTGAAACCGGTTCCACGGAGGGCCAAGTGTCTGTAGGTATTTTTTTTTTTTTTAAATTGGTTCCCCGTTCAGACCTAAACAACCAGGTGAGGGTAAAAACTAACCATTTAGTGACCTAATTAATCAAGTACAAGGTGAAAGCGAAAACCCGCAGTCACTCAGCCCTCCATGGAACCGTTTTGACACCTCTGCTCTAGGGCCTCATCTAAAGTAGTGAACTAGGAAATAGGGTATGATTTAGAACCTAGATGATACAGCTTTAAGGACAGCTCCATCTCTTGCAAAAGCATTGCAGTCTGAACTTCTTAAAAATATCTTTGGTTACTATTGTATGCAAATAAAAGTATTTGTTTGTCTCTGGGTCAAAAAACAAAGGTTTGGATCATTGTAATCACTACCCTGGAGAATTTGGTCTTAGAAGGTGTTCCTGCATCCAAATAACTTGGGATTTAGTTGGATGATAAACTCTTGGAGATCGGGATTGGATTATTTTGTAGAAACCAAGCATGTCTGTCATCTCGGCATGAAGCTGTTTAGGCCCAGTCTATGGTGACATACTACACATGCAGGATTCAGCATCGGTTTTAAAAAGTCTGGAATCAATCATGCAGCGTTACGTTTTATAACCAGTGCAAGCTTTAGTACAAACCTTTTTATGCACTACTGTTGCGATCAGTTGTCTTTCAGAAGGGCCAGACATTGGTTAATCTTTGTCTATGAGACCATACTGCAGAAATCTCTTATTTGTCCTTAAAGAATTTTTTTGAGAAATTTCACCTACCAAACACACTCTACTAGAGGGCTCATTCCGAGAGGGCTCATTCCGAGATGGGAACCTGACGTTGAAGGCCACTGTAAAGCCCGTAATGCGGTTTAAACAATTGTTGAATGACCATTTTACAGTGAATTGTGTTCGCTATTCTTAACGGGTTTTCAAATCAGTTTTAAGCCTTTATTTTGTAAATGTTTTTGTTTATTGTTGTAACACAGGGCACCACAGGAAATGAGATCTCGGTCTCCGTTGGCTTTCCCCTTATAAATAAAATAAGTAAGCTCAGGCACCAGCTCTGGAATGTGGTGCGGCTGTCACAAGCCTGCGAAGGGCTCCAGGAACAAAGCCCGATATAGAGTATTGATTTTCCCTATCTCATGCTCCACTTGAGGCCGACTACTTCAGCGAAGATGAAATGGCCTGCTTTGAAGTGTGCTTCCCCACTGCGGCGCGACCTCACTCTTCCCGTCTCTGTCATTTAAGGGGCAATGAAAGGACATGGGGAGACATAAAGGGGTAGTTCCCTCACAAAATTTCGCAACTGCATGTGGCCGTGGGGACGATCCACTCCTAGTTCCTCAGGTGTCGCACATAAGGTCTAGTCAAAGTTACGAGTGGCCCAAATTCATTATCCCGAGTGAGTAGAGAGCTTACAAACAAACCTCTCGACACCACGGAGTCAACAGCGATGGACAGGTTTACAGCTCCGTGGTTGGCGCCAGTGGGAATCCTTTAACGAGGAGTGAACCGGGCCGGTTGCATGTCTGCCTGCCGCTGGAGAACATCCCACATCGACCACACAACATCCCTCTGCCCAAACCATGTTGTTCCACCATCGTTCTGTCGGCTGAAGTCTATAGACTGGAAACCTTGCAGGAATATGTCGTCCAGACATACTTTAATGGCGGTTTTATTTATTTTGTTTGTTTTTAAGTGCTTTGATATTATTTCTGTAATGAGAAGTGGTATAAAAATTGAATTAGGGATTATCTTTCCCACTTCACAATTTCCCAAGCAAGTGAAGGCACCCTAAGCATAAATATCTTATGTTTGAATTATGTTTAAGTGTAAAGGAGTACCACATATACTTGAGAAGGTAGGGTGTGACAATTAAGATGGAAAAAGTTTGGTTTGTCTAGATAAAAAAAATTGTGTAAAAACCCTCTCAGTGACACTTGTGAAAGAGAGGAATTTCATAAGACCGAAACCAGCTTGGACAATTGAAAGTTTGCCATTTAGAATATGGCTTTATGCACACACCATGTTTTGGTGAATTGCTTTGTAATTACTATTAATCAAATATTAATGCAAATATTCTATATATTTGGTCTTTTTAATAAATCCAAGAAATATTGAATCTCCCCTTAGCTGTTTATTAAAAGCAAAGTGTCTGTGTCTGGGGAAAAGAGTCAATTATATTTACATTGTGCTCAATCATCAAGTCACCCTATTGTTTCTGCAGGCGAAAGGGGAATCTAATCTGTGTGAATCCTCTAGACACTGGCCCATGAAGTTACCATGTGGCATCAGTTTTTATTTAGTGTCTGTTTAAAGTCCGGACTTAACGTGTGTAGATGAGTGTCAGTTTTGTCCTTCACACCGTAGTTAGCGACGTAGCAGTCTGTCACCTGGCTCCACTTCCCCAGAGTGAAACTTCATCTTTGGCTGAAATGGCACACCATACCTAGGTAGCGCGCTGGATGCTAGATTGCATCAGTAATGCATTTACGCTACTTGGGGAATAGAGTGCGAAATTGTACTGCAGACCATCTGGTCAATATAACCGCTATTAACGTGTCCATGTTTGCTGGCTACATATCCAGTCACAAAATTAAGACTTGGAGAATGCTGCTACAACAAAGCAAGCAGGCAAAGTTCCTATTTAAGTTGATATGCTTTGCAATTTGTGTGTGTGTGTGTGTGTGTGTGTGTGTGTGTGTGTGTGTGTGTGTGTGTGTGTGTGTGGGCATGAGTGTGCACTCTTCATTTCAATACCACCCTTTACTCTGTTACTGTAAGTTGCTACAGTATATGGTACTCACCGGATCTGTTTTTCTTTTAACAAGGACCAATTCAGAGGGCGGCCACAGAAGTGAATGAGTTGGTGTAAGGGCTAAAATGACTTTTTAAGAGTGCACCGATTCATTTTTCTGTGACCTCTCTTCACCGCATGCAGCAGGGGCCAAAATATGAGATTGCTTTTGGATTGAAAGCCATGGGTCAAAACCGACCAAGATATTTGGATAAGACCTCATCCAGTCTTTTTTATTTTCTTCATTCTATCATCAAGGTCAAACATTTTTATTAAGATGTATATTTTACTGTACGTGTAATTTTAATGCATTGTAAATGATTTCTTTTCAGTTTTTGTTTACTTGGACCCCTACTGGCTGATGCCATAGCAACGGGTAATAAAAAAAAAAACATTACAGGCAGGCTAAACTTTCCCGTGTATATACATTTAACAAACACATTTCCATGCACACAGTACAGAGATAAGAACATTAAAAAGAGAAACACTTAAGAAGGCAGCGGTGGTATAGGCCCCAACTGTGATATTAGTGGCCAGATACCACAAATCCCCACAATGCAACAGGGGAGCAATACAAATGATAAAAGATAAGGGGGAAAAAAATCTGAAATTCTAAGTAAACATTACACACACAAATGTTTCCAAAAACATGAAGGCGTTTCAAATGTCCTTATTTTTATCTTACATCCTCTCTGTCTGCCTCTGTCTTTGGGTGTCTTTCTGTACTTCTCCCTCTGTGTACCCCCCTCTGTGTACCCCCCTCTGTCTGTCTCTCTCTACCTCTCTCTCTCTCGCCCTTCTGCTATATTCAGTGTTAATGGAGAGAGAAGGCAATGACTGACTTTACCAATAAAAAGACAGACATTTCATCTATTGCCAACCCTTCCCAAAGCCGCCGCCCCCCCTGTGCTCCAACCCTTCCCAAAGCCGCCGCCCCCCCTGTGCTCCAACCCTTCCCAAAACCGCCGCCCCTTTCTCATTTGGTCTGTCGCTGCTGATGCCAGCAAGACACCAGTACACACATTTGCATGCGTCTGTCGACGTGATTGATGGTACGTCACATTTCCTACTACACTCATTTATAGCTGGCAGCCATCTTATTGTCAGTAACACAGCCGCTCGACGGGAAGACGAGACACAATACCCTCTTTCTGACTCTTTCCTATATGAGCGTGTTACAACATTACAAGTTAAACGTTAGCCTTGAGGAAGGACTTATGTGTTTTACATTTACATTGGAAAACCTCAAGCAGATCTGTTGGCTTAAAATGGGGTTTGACAGTTGAAATAAGCTAATGTGGCATTTATATTATTTGTTTTGACCACAATAGGGTGATGGTATATTCTAGTTTACTAGGTTGGTTCATGTCCAGACCACTGCTTTGTGGGCAAAAACTCTATCCTCTATCTTTCCCTTGTAAGTGAGGAAGCACAGAAATCCCTGAAATAGTTACAGTAGCTCTCAAAAGTATTCACCCCCCTTGGATTTCTTTCACATTTTATATTGTCACAACATGAAATTAAAATGGATTTAATACGTTTTTTTTTTCCAGTGATCAACACAAGAAATGTTCATAATGTCAAAGCGAAAAATCTACTGACTGTTTCATCTAAAGTCAAGAAAGATGGTCGATTGTCATTCACATAGCAGGATAATGTTAGTCAGCTTAGGCAGCGACCGTATGGGACGTGACCCTATGACCCTATGGGACGCAAAAGAGAGCTACCTTCAGCGACTAACCCACCTTGAAACCTACCGGGTTAGGGGGTGAGGAAATCCTTCTGAAGGGAGAAGGATTTCTGGTCAGACAAAGCACGCCTGAAACAGAATGGTGTGCATGACCAACCCTGTAGGGGTTGTAGCTTTTATGGCTGGAGGAGAGAGAAAGAGTAGACCAGATAATGATCCGAGACATAATGAGGGCTCTTACCGTGTGACCGGAAAGGGCACCGGAAAACAGTCAGTTAAAATGAAGAAAGGAGCGTGAAGAAAAAGGTGTCCAGAAATTAATCCGAGGCTGACGTTAGGAGGTTGAAGTCGGACAGTAAGATGAGCGTAAAGCCGTTGTGAGGTAATGAGCTTATCGAAGGGGCTGATTCATGGTGGAAGTCGCCACGGGTATTTGGTATGTGGCAGCGATATGTTTGAATGGACAAGTGTCAGTGGCGGCTTGGAATTCAGGAGAGGACACGGACAGGTGAGCAAGAGGGAAAAGAGAAAATCAACACTAGGAAAACACAGGTGAAGAGGAGTCGCTGTGTTGTTCAGAGCAATCCATGTCTCTGTCAGGGGCAAAAGGTCAAAGGGGTCAGAAGGGCAACATAAGCCGAGATCATCTTGGCCTTGTTGACAGAAGATCAGCAGTTCTGCGAAAGGAGCAGCTGGTAAAATCTTCAGACACGAGTGAACAGGGTTTACTCTATAATAATATTTATAAACTTGGATCCATTGGATCCTAAATGCTGATTGGCTGATAGCCATGGTATATATCTAAGCCATAAAGCACGAAGGGGTGGGGTTTACGGCCAACATACCGTAAACCAGGGGTATGGCATCACGTCTGTTTTTTCTGGTCTAATTGCGTTGGTACCTGGTTTCTAATAGCAATTATACTTCTTGGGTGGGTTTGTGGCGTATTGCCAACATCCCAAGGCTAAGTGCTGTGTCCAGGCACCCAGCGGTTGGTTATATGCCACGCCCTTTCGTGCTTTAATACTCGGCCTCAAGTAGTCTGTAGAACAAATCTTGGACCACTGAAAGATCTGTGCTGGCTGAAAATAAACACTAATTGATGACCGCCTGGCAGCGGAGAGACCATGCCCCCTCTAATACAGACACAGATTACCAATCAATCAATCAATCAAATTTATTTATAAAGCCCTTTTTACATCAGCAGTTGTCACAAAGTGCTTTTACAAAACACCCGGCCTTAAAACCCCAAGGAGCAAACAACAGTAGTGTTGAATTTCAGTGGCTAGGAAAAACTCCCTAAGAAGGCCGAAATTTAGGAAGAAACCTAGAGAGGACCCAGGCTCAGAGG
>JACXGI010000395.1:0-50426 GCA_016801175.1 Esox masquinongy
ACACCTCTTTAAAACGCCCAACAAATAGTCCAACAGTCAGCACCCTACTGTATATGAACCGGGGAAATGTTAAAATGTTTAAATTAATTAATAAATACAAAATAAATGTAACATACATATACACTACCAGTCTAAAGTTTTAGAACACCTCAATTTTTTCAGTTTTTATTGAAATTGAAAAGTCCAGTTAATAACCTGAAATGGTACAAAGGTAAGTGGTAAACTGCCAAAGGATAAAAAGTTGAGGTTAACAAAATAAATTGAACATTTCAGAGTTATGAAATGACTTTTCAGAGAACAAGTATTGGGTTAACAACTTAAAACTGTTCTCCAGAAATGGTAGCAAATTAAGCCTTGAACATTGGTGCTAACAATTCCAACAGGTGTCCCAACTTTTGCTGATTACATACAAACCCTCTGTCTGTATAAATGCAATGTTGGAACAGACTGTGTCATTACACCCTCTTAAGCATTATTTTGACAATATTGTACTGCAGGAAGTAGTATAGTTCTATTATAATGGTCTGAAAAGGGCAATTAACAAAGACAGACAGACCATTATAACCCTTAATAGGTCTTTTCTTCAGAGAAATTGCAAAGAAAGTCAAGGTGTCGAGTACACCTTCCTATAAAAAAGGCACTTGGAAATTGGAGGACACTCTGACAGGAAAAGATCCGGCAGACCCAAAGCCACAACAGAATCAGACGTTTCTGAGAGTCAACAGCTTGCGTGATAGGCGGCTCACAGGACAACAGATTCAAGCACAGCTTAACACAGGTCAAAGTAAACTAGTCTCAGTTTCAACTGTGAAGAGAAGATTTCGAGCTGCAGGTTTGACAGGTCGAGTGGCAGTAGGAAAGCCATTGCTAAGATGGCAAAATAAGAAAAAGAGGCTACTGAAGACTGGAAGAAGGTCTTATAAATCTGAAATCTTTGATTCATCACACAGGGTTTGTGTACATCGTCAAAGAGGCAAAAGGATGGTTCCTCAGTGTGTGACACTCACTGTCAAACATGGAGGAAGCATGATGGAATGGGGCTCAATTGCTGGATCCAGAGTCAGCGACTTTCACAGAGCGAGCGGCACCCTGAACCAAAATGGCTACCACAGCATTTTGCAGAGCCATGCAATACCCTCCGGTGTACACCTAGTTGGTCAGGGGTTCATCCTACAGCAAGATAATGACCCAAAACATACCTCCAAGCTACGGCTAACATAACACCAGGCTTCAAATCTTGTAATTGCTGGTACAGTCTCCATACTTAAACCCCATCAAGCTTGTTTAGGATCAACTTGGCAGAAGGGTGGAAGCAAAGCAACCTACAAGTGCAACACATTTGTGGGAATTTCTGCAATGGTGTTGGGAAGATTTTTCTGAACAATATTTGATTTCCATTGTAGAAAGAATGCCTCAATTCTGTTTGGCTGTTATGTCTGTCGAAATTTTGGATTACATATTGTTAAACACGATTCCATGATTTCTTGTTTGTCTATAATTGTTTATTTGTTGAATGCTTTAATTTCAGAGTACATAACACATTAAACTATGGGAAGTTCAATGACAACTGGAAAAATGGAGGTGTTCAAACACTTTTCACCAGTAGTGTATTTATAAACATGACTCAATCTCTCATCACCCTGGTCTGTAACCACTTTTAAGTACTTCTATAAACATCTGTGTTATTCTGTGTGGTACATTTTCTTCTGTCTGTGCTCTCTCTCTGGGCATCCTTTTTTTTCTCAGAACGACGGCCACAAGAGCAAAAGTGATCTCTGACTGGTCACAAGACGGCGGCATGCTCCTGATGGGCTATGAGATGTACCGCCTGTTGACCCTGAAAAAGAGCTTTGTGGCAGGCAGGAAGAAGAAGTCCAAGAAGCCCCAAGGACCGGTTGTCATTGATCTGGATGAAGAGGATAGGCAACAGGAACTCCTTAAAGGTAGATTAGATTAAATGTTACCTCTAATTGACAAATGTCAGTGAAGAACACAGTCAAAAATATAGATACCCTTGCACTTTTTATAAAAAATTGAGGCAAGAAAAAAAAACTCTCTCCAAAATCAATTTTCAGTTTACTTTTTAAGTACTACAGGTACCAGTACATGTTTGCACAGCCTTTAGGTGATATAACTGCAAACAAATATTTATTGTAACATCTTGAACATCCTGTAGCTTTTTTCTGTGACTGGCCCACTCTCGCTGGCCACTCCAGTCGAACATCTCTTCTTTAACCCATACTTTTAATGTGTGTTTGTGGTCGTCCTGCTGAAGTACCCACACCCTTACTTTTTCTATAATATAAGTTAAATATACTTTTTTGTAATGCTGAATATCCACAACAGGGTGGTAAGCAAAAATATTTATTTTAGAAGGAATTATGTGCAAGGATGTCTTCATATTTGTCAGTCAACACTTTCATCTTTGAAACTTCTCAGACCAAATGTTTACTGCTGTTTTTCTTTCATCAAGCAAAATCATCTACACATGACGCTTTTGCTAAAGGAAATGTGCAATCCTTTTATTAGAAACCTCTTTGTTAGCTTCTTTTTCATGTGCTGATGGGGATGTGCCTGTGTTTGAAGGCACGTTTCCAGTCCCAAAGTAGCTACAACTTTGTGTTGTTGTAGCTACTTATATACGCTATATATCTTTAGGGCTGCCATTGCAACTGCTCGATCAAACAGTTCTCTCTTCCTCTAAATCCTCTAGGAATAGAGAAGGCCCTGTCTCGCCCCGGCCCGGACGTGGTCATCTGTGATGAGGGTCACCGCATTAAGAACTGCCATGCCAGCACCTCGCAGGCCCTGAAGAATATCCGTACCCGGCGAAGAGTAGTCCTTACGGGCTACCCCCTCCAGAACAACCTGACGGAATACTGGTGCATGGTGGACTTTGTCCGGCCCGACTTCCTCGGTACCAGGCAGGAGTTCAGTAACATGTTCGAGAGGCCCATTCTGAACGGGCAGTGCGTGGACAGCACGCCCCAGGACATCCGGCTAATGAGATACCGGAGCCATGTCCTCCACAGCCTGCTGGAGGGCTTTGTCCAGAGGTGAGACTTGGCAGTGGAGAATGGCGTGGTCGGTGCAGGTGGTCGACAAAGTCTGTTCCCTGACTAGATAGTAGTTGTAATCAGATCATGGTTAAGTTTCGTCCGTTATTGTACAGACCTAGTGCGTAGGTATTTGAGGTCCAACTCTGGTTGTGTTTGTTCCCAGGCGGGGTCACGACGTACTGAGAGACCAGCTGCCCTCCAAGGAGGAGCATGTGATTCTGGTGCGCCTGTCGCCCCTGCAGAGGGCCCTCTACACGGAGTTCATGAAGCGCTTCAGAGAGGCAGGCAATAGCGGCTGGCTTAGCCTCAACCCACTCAAAGCCTTCTGCGTCTGCTGCAAGGTGTGTCTGTCCATGTGTGTCTTTCTGTTTGGGCACGGACCAGGCGTGACATCCTGAGTACTAGTCCACGTGCCATTCAGATGTTGTCCCCTACATGCTGATATAATGTTTACATGTGTTCGCCAGATCTGGAACCACCCGGACGTACTGCACGAGGCGCTGCAAAAGGAGAATCTGGCCAATGAGCAGGACCTGGACCTGGATGACATCACCAACGGCCCTGCCCCCAACCAGAAGGGCAAGACCCCGGAGGACCCCAACAGCGTCGGAGGGCTGAGCCTCAACGCTCTGCAGGAGAAGGCCAATCAGGTCATAACGTATGAATGGGTACGCACTGATTTCTTTGTGGTTTTAACTCCATTTAAACGACAGGATTAACTGACTGAGCTAGTTAAGTCATTACGGATTTATGTGGGGTGGAGAACAATTTAAGAGCTGTTCGTTTACAATAGATTCTGTCATATGTTTTAGTGAAAACTAGTAATTACGTGCCCACCACAATTACACTTCAGTGCTGATCTCTTCATTTGTCAACTCCTCTCGCTCTCTTTCTCACTCACAGGCGAAGGAGATTATGTCAGATTACAAGCCAGGGCTCTTGGAGAACTCTGCTAAGATGGTCCTGCTGTTTCACCTGATTGATGAGAGCGTCAGGAAGGGAGACAAGATCTTGGTCTTCAGGTTGGCCCTGAAATAGAACCTTACGTTAGCTTGTATTGTTGACTATTTAGATCTGCCCGTTTTTGCATCGGAACAGAGTCTTTAAGACTTAGACTCCAACAGTCCGACAATACTTCACTGAAATGTTCTCATTAGTTTCCAAGAAATGTTCTCATTGATGTTCTCATTAGTTTTTCACTGCAATTTCCAAGACCTCTTATCACCCTTTTCACTGCCTCCTGCAGCCAGAGTTTGTCCACACTCTCAGTCATTGAGGAGTTCCTGGGGAAGAGGCCCATACCAGCGGGCAGTGCCAGAGATGGCAACAACCAAAACTGGGTCCGCAACCTCAACTACTACAGTAAGTGTCCCATGTTCCAGTGACAACCACTACTGTCGTTAGTGTTTGGCTCCATTTGTACAGTGAGGTCTTCTATTGAATCAATACTAATTTGTATTTTGCCTTCCCAATCCCGTGCTGACGCTTTCCCATTCACTAACATTGACTTTCGCCACCTGCTCGTAATCTTGATATTGCTTCATCAAGCCTGTGGTTGAAGACTGGTTGGTTCTGTGTTGGAGACAGGGATTGATTGTTTCTACGGCTCCTTTCTTTAGGACTGGACGGTAGTACATCTGCCTCAGAGAGGGAGCGACTCATCAACCAGTTCAATGACCCGTCCAACACCTCTGCCTTGGTCTTTCTACTGTCTACCAGGTAACAAAAAAAATTGTTGCAGTATGTTTAGAATCATACTTTAGCATAGCAATATTAACAACCACACTTGTTACAAACATGAAACCCTCATTCCCATGCTCAAATCTACACACACACACACACACACACACACACACACACACCCCTCAGGTGATTGACCTTTGCTTCTCCCCATCCCCAGGGCTGGCTGTCTAGGGGTGAATCTGATCGGAGCTAACCGCGTGGTGGTGTTCGACGCCTCCTGGAACCCCTGTCACGACTCCCAGGCTGTGTGTAGAGTGTACCGCTACGGCCAGAAGAAACCCTGCCACATATACCGTCTGGTCTGTGACTTCACCCTGGAGAAGAAGATCTACGATCGACAGATCTCCAAGCAGGGCATGTCTGGTGAGTAACCGGCTAACCAAAGAGTAGAATGGGACAGAAGAGATACAAGTGACTACACAAATTACATAATTACCTTCCAAAGAATTCTCTGCCTCTTCCAACCTGTCTACTAGGCAGCAGTTAGCACTAGAACCGCCAAATCCCTACGCCAATTAGCATTTGAGTTTGTAATTAAAATAAAACTAACATTTTGAAAGCTACACCCTCCTCCTTCCATGACTTTTCCTAAATAGGCGTATATTACATTGTTCTGTTGTCAGAATTCTAAACTGACAAACAGAAAACTATTTAGAGACTATTTACCAGCTTTTTTTTTTTTTTTTTACCTGTTTTCCAACTTAATCCGCCAACAGCCAACGGCACTTAGCGTTGGTACCCAAATGGTACCCAGGCACTAATCACCTCTCACTGAATACATGACGTTAGTGGATGAATGCGAGATACTCCCAGATGATCAGAACCTTGGTTGAATTTGAACAAACTCACAAATGAAATACATGATTTCCATGACCATTCAAAAACATAATTAGGCTATTATTGAAACATAATAGAAACGATCTGGGCTACTAATCACATGTTACCATTTTTAAAATAGGAGATTCAGCTTATTGTGTTGGCTAATTCATCAAATGTAAATCTACAAAAGTATTATGCTAAATAATTATTCATGAAACGAAACAACAAGGATCAAGGGCGTAGGTTTGATTTCAAAAGTGAGGGGGACAAATACTGCCGTAGCTGTCCTTACATGGACCCCCACGGGATGAAAAATTGTAAAGCGGTATAGACGCATGGAAAGCCGATTCTGAAGTCAGACTGTGATAACCACATAGAAACACACGATAAAAAATAAAATTACAAAAAACATTTTAATAGAGGTCAAGCACGCTAGGGTGCAACCGCACCCTAGATAGCAACGTCAGTGGGGACAAATATATGTTTTTGCAAATGCCCATGTTTTGGAATGGGATGGCCAACAAGCTCATATAGGTGTGACGGTCAGGTGTCCACATACTTTTGGCCATATCCTGTATGTGCACTGATGGACACAAAATCTCATTGATTCTGCTACAACGAACATGCAAAATACAGCCTTCAGACATTTCATTTAATATTACTTAGTTAACATATTGTCTATGATGTGTGCTCTTAGTGAAGAGCTACTACAGACCTCTGTATTTCAATGTGTGTGGCGGATATGTGATCTACATGTATATTTTGCCAGTACTGTAAAACCTAACCTCCCAAGCTCCACCACTCTCTTCCATGACTACACTGGTTGACTCAACATCCTTCTGGTTCTGCTAATAAATATGAACATTAAAGATATGGGCTACACATAACATAACTAATTTTATTTAAGTTATCCACCTTTAAAGACAACATTTCACCTCAGCTCCACAGTTGACCTTTTCTCCCTGGCTGTCTGATCCTGCTATGACAAGGACCTTCTCACGGTCACCATCTGATCCTGCCAAAATGCAGGTTTTATGACATGAAAAACTTGATCTACACTGACGCCTGCATAACCTAAGGTGACCAGATGTCTGAAATGAAAACCGGGGACATTTCCAGTTTGGCGGTCAATATATCATTAAAGTATCTGACGTTATTATCTATGAAATTAAAAAAGGGAGACAATTCCGGTTTCTTGTATTTAGTCAATCAGGCACATTGTGATAGAAAACAACAATATTGCAGAAACACAACAGACTAGTCTGAACTGTCCAATCTGAACAGCCATTCAGTGGTCCTGGTTGTCTGGGCAGAATCAATCAATCAATCAAATTTATTTATAAAGCCCTTTTTACATCAGCAGTTGTCACAAAGTGCTTTTACAAAACACCCGGCTTTAAACCCCAAGGAGCAAACAACAGTAGTGTTGAATTTCAGTGGCTAGGAAAAACTCCCTAAGAAGCCCGAAATTTAGGAAGAAACCTAGAGAGGAACCAGGCTCAGAGGGGTGACCAGGGAGGGTCAGCAGAGTGGCAGCTGAAATCGTCAGGTATCGTCTTGATCTGCAACACAACCAGGAGGACTTTGGACAGGGACAGCAACGAGTCTTTCAAGCCTGGTACTCTGCAGATGAAGACCTCATGTCCTCTTAAGTTTAAAACGGCAGGAGACAGGGAAAATTTAGAAAATGCATTCCTTAGATCTACAAGGATTTATAGTGGAGAAGGAGAACTGACCCCACTCCCCCAGCACTAATATATAATATAGCAGGGTAAGACCTTGGGGCTGAGACAGGGGGGTCTAGTGACACTGTGGCCCTATCCAGGGGAGGCCCCAGACAGGGCCCAACAGGCAGGAAATCAATCCACCCACATTGCCAAGCATCAATCAAAGGGACACCCACCAACCACAACCACCCTGAATGAGGGCAGAGTATTGCCAGCAGAGAACAGCCCAATTGCACAATTACGCAACAGAGAGACAACAAGCCAGTGACTCCGCCCCCAAATGGCATTGGAGGGAGGGCATCCCAGTGGCGATGAGAGCCCACCTGGCAAGACAGCAAGGGTGGACAGTATCAAGCCTTTCTGGTCACTTTCACGCCCCTGGGCCAGACTACACTTAATCATAGACCATGCTGTAGAGATGAGTCTTTAGTAGACACTTGAAAGTTTGCACTGAGTTTGCATTTCTAACCTTAATTGGCAAATAATTCCACAGTAGTGGAGCTCTATGAGAGAAAGCCCTGCCTCCGGCTGTTTGTTTAGAAATTCTAGGTACAATTTAAAGGCCTGCATCTTGCGATCTAAGGTTACATGTAAGTATGTATGGCTGCATCATTTCAGCAAGGTAAGTAGGAGCAAGTCCATGTATTGATTTATAGGTTAACAAAAAAACCTTAAAATCAGCCCTAACCCTAACAGGCAGGCAGTGTAAAGAGGCTAGTACTGGAGTAATGTGTTCACATTTTTTTGTTCTAGTTAGGATTCTAGCAGCCGTGTGCAGCACTAATTGAGGTTTATTTATTGATTTATCAGGGTAACCGGAAAGAAGAGCATTGCAGTAATCTAATCTAGAAGTAACAAAAGCATGGATTAACTTTTCTGCATCAGTTTTTGATAAAAAGTATCTGATTTTTGCAATGTTTCAAAGATGAAAATAAGCAACTCTTGAGACATATTTTATATATTCATCAAAGGAGAGGTCAGGGTCAAGGGTAACACCGAGGTTTCTTAGAGTTTTTTGGGATACGACCATGCAGCCGTCGAGGTTCACAGTGAGATCTGCCAACAAAGCTCTTTGTTTCTTGGGTCCTAAAACGAGCATTTCTGTTTTTCTTGAGTTTAAAAGCAAGAAGTTCTGTCATCTACTTCCTAATATCTGAAATGCATGCTTCCAAAGTAGCAAATTTTGGGGCTTCTCCTTGCTTCATCGAAATATATAACCACGTGTCATCAGCATAACAGTGAAAATTGACATTGTGGTTCTGGATTTTTGGTTCTTTGATTTGTCAGAGGAAATGCCATCCACACATACAAACTGTTATCTTTCAGATAAATAAGATTTAAACCAGGCTAGAACATGTCCACGTAGCCCAATATGGGTTTCCAGTCTCTCTAAGAGAATGGAGTGATCAATAGTGTCAAAGGCAGCATTAAGATCAAGAAGCAACAGGACGGATGCGGAACCTTTGTCTGAGGCCTTTAGAAGGTCATTTGTTACCTTCACAAGTGCAGTCTCAGTACTAAGATACTGCTTATTCATTCTCTAAAGACAACATTTGTTCCATATCCTTCCTGCCCCCACTTGTCTTCCTCTCCCCTGTCTTAGGTGTTTACTCTCAAGGGAGTAGGGGAACATCGTAAAAGTCACTCTCAGACTGCTAGCCACATTCCTGAAGAACAAAGCACAGATACCTTTATTGGTTTTGGCAGATTAACAGATGGTCAGAGGACCCAATGATCCACTGATATCATTCAGACATGTCACAAACAAAGACCAGAGTTACATGCCAGGGAATAGAAAAGCAGACATTTCTAAAATGTACATTAGTTCAAGAAATTCCTTAAGTTTCCACAATCCTCTCGTCTTTTCACTTGACGAAAAAGTCAGTTATCTTCTCCTAAACTGATAGTTATTGTACCAATGTGTTACGAACCCTGTGGCTCTAGCAGTCTAGGGTGGATGGTACAGAGACCCGTAACATAAAACTCATGCAAATCAGTGTAGTGTAAAGGCACAGTGAGAACAAACGACACAGACAACCAAAGCTATCATTAAACATAAAACATTTATTATAAACACACAGAGGGGGGAAGGGAAAAGAGGCTGAGCTGGACCCAAGAAATGAAATAATAGTCAAAACACCCCTAAACTGAACTTACCTGCCTCAAGAACCGCTTAGCTGACTACTAACCAATACAAAAATACAGTGGGTGGTCCGCTCAGTTCTAACTAGTGTTTTTAGACAAAGTTTTCCTACGGGTTGTGTTTGCCCAAGGGCGACTTGCTAAAAAAAACCTTTTCCCAGGGACACAGGGATAAACAAAAACACAGGTCGAACAAGGACTAAACAGCACACAGCAAACAATTGACTAGACAACACCAAACAAAACACCACAGCAATACATACTCACATGAAACAGGACAAAGTGAGATGTATGTATGAACAAAGTGTCTGTCTATCAAATAAGGTATGTATTTCAAGAGTGTCTATGTCCATGTGGGGTCAAAAGAGTCTCTCTGGGAGAACCAACTGACTGGGTTTTTAAACCAGGGGATGTGTGATGCGATTGGGTAATGGAAAAAGGAACAGGTGGTGCAATTAGGAGGGGTGTCCACTGATAGGTCCACCTCAGCAGTCAGGCGATGCACTCATGACTGCCAGGTGGGAAACACCAACGAGCACAATCAGGAACATAAAGAGACACCTGGGCAAACGGCAGGAGGGGAAAAACACAAACGCATATACAGGGTACCTGCATGCATAACAGAATGTCATTCATGAATGAAAGAAAAACAAATGTTTTTGTGCCATGAAATGAAATTGCTTTGGCAGTGTAATCTTCAGTCTTGCTAGCAATTGCTCAATTCTTACAAGTAGTAAGTTAGTAGATACTAGTAAGCCTAAAAATATGTTAAAACAGCCAGTGGCAAAAGCCATACAGTTCATAGATGCTATTTGTGGTGGAGGTAAACTTAATAAGAAACGTTAGTCAGTTTAACAATGCTTAAAGCAAACTTGTAGTTTTGTGGTGTAGTGGTTAAAGACACAGCCTCTCACGTGGGAGACCAAGGTTCAAATCCAGTGAGGGAACAAAATTTATCACTTTTAATTGCGGGCCGGCTGAACTAGGCTTGCCTGGTTCCTTTTCTGGTTATATTAGGAGAAAAAGAGAAACTAAAAAAAAAGAGAAATGCGTTGTTCACATAGTTTTGGACCTCGTATTTTTCTAATAACTCCTCGGTTTTTCGATAACTTATTCATGTCACCTATAGATTGGCTGTGTAATTTTCATTTTGTACATTTGTAGGGCCTAATAAACAATTGAAAATACTTTAGCCTGTGTTCTTAGAAATAATAATTCTTTGTATTCTTTTCTTAATCGTTTTTTTTTTCAAATGATAAGACTTTCAATACAAATACATTCTTGTATTCTTCAAATTCATTAACAGTTTTAGACAAACATCTAATGAATCTGTAATTCATTATTTTTTAGAGTATTCTATATAGTTTGATAATGACCCAATAGATGAACTGATGCTCTGGCTGGATGGTGATGCTGCGGAGGAGAATGTGTATGCTAACAGGGACAATTAGTATGCTAATGACACCAAACGGCATTTGGCTCTGGCGGATACTGGGGGTCTGAAAGGCCTGGCAGTTCTAGTGTTAAGCAAATTGAGACTATTAGATGTAGTGTTGCTATATCGGTATTACTGATTCTTCTGTTGCCCTAATCCTCCCTGTTATCAGTACTAAAGTTGTAAATTTCAGCCCGACTGGATTCGGCCAGGTTCCGCCTGAATTCCAAGGAATGTAATCAGGCCGGGCTTGCCGAATTAAATAAAATAATAATAACATTATTAAAAAAGCTGCTTACATGATTCTGACTGAAATACAGTACTAGTCAAAAGTTTCGACAAACCTACTCATTAAAGGGAATTACTTTTTACTAAGAAATAACGCATATGGAATTATGTATCAAACAAAAAAATGTACAACAGATCAAAATACATTTCATATTCTAGATTCTTCCAAGTAGACACCCTATGACATGTTGACAGCTTTGCACACTCTTTGCGCACTTAGTCTCCTGGAATGCATTTCAATTAACAAATTAAAAGTTAATTTATGGAATTTCTTTCCTTCTTAATGCGATAGGGTGGGTAGTGTTTCCCCTACTTTCCCCAACAGTAGGCGGGAGGGTGCCGGCCGACACACCGGCATCATCGACGCAAAAAGCTTAATGCGTGAAATGCTAAAACCTCCCTGTACACCTCTCTTGCTTGTCAACTTTATTTCCTTAAAATTATTTGACAATAGTGCCTTAACATCATTCCCTAATAATAACCTAATTACTCCCCCTCAATTAACCATTTCTAAAACTGTTCATGAATCGCCTCCCAGACTCCTAACATTATATTACTGTTGCACTGGGGGTTAAAGAGGGGGTAGAAAATATAGTTTTGCTGGATGTAGCACACAGTGCCCCATGATTTCACATTATATTTGTAACTTTACAAACTCTCCTGAGTATTTTGTACAATACATTAACTGCAGCACTGAATAGTTTCTACATAAAAAGTATCCCTTGTATATTATAGTGGGGGGGGGGTTGGATTTATAACACAATCCTTCTCCAAAGCTGATGACCACAAGCAAATTAACAACAATAATGACATCAAAACAGGCTTCATTTATATTAGATATGTCCCCTACATTAACTTAAGCTCTAACCATTTCTCAGTGTGCTCCACCTTATTATATTCTTTACATTATGAAAATAATTATTTAAATAGTAATTTTGTTTCATTTATATTATTCCCCACATAGGTTTTGTTTTGAAAATTCACAAACTTGGCCTAGGCTTGGGCAGGACCGGGCCTAGGCTCGGGCTTCAGAATTTTTTGGCACAGTGACAATTCCAATCACTACTGAATCTACTATTGCCCCAGTCCTTTCTGATAAGTGCACTTCATCCCTGCTATTTTACTAGCATGATAAAAAGTGTGTTCTGTCAAGCACTCAGTGCTCTGTCAGACTCTCTAAGCTCAGACTCTGGTCAAACAAAGTGCACTTCATGCATTCCTACGCTACTTCACATGTACCACGGCCAAGTGACATACATTTTTCTTGTGCTTTTCAGCCCAGTCCAATTCCAACAATGCTCTTTTGCAAAAAAGAGAACACCAATATCTTGGAATAAAGTTCAAAACTCAACTCAATAAGTATTTATATACTTTTAGTCATGTTAAGCTGTATGCAACATTGTGTCGTACAAAGAAACCTTTTAATTTACCTGTTGATGGTCCCAGACAAACATTGCTTGTGTGCGCGTGTGTATGTAGTAGACTAAGCTTTCTTTTCCCCGCAGATCGAGTGGTGGACGATCTAAACCCTGTGCTGTCCTTCACGCGAAGGGAAGTGGAGTCTCTGCTCCATTTTGTGGATGAGGAACCTGACGTGTCACAGGTACATCTAAAGCCCCACCAGGATATGGAGACGAGCATCAGACAGGCATGCCAACTCTACCCGCACCTAGTGACCAAGGTACCGACATTATATACACATCTCTGTATACACACACACACACACACACACAAGACAGGGCTTCCAGGTGTACACCTGGTCAATATATATACACACCCACTACATCTCTCTATTTTGTCTGCTCTTGGGCTTAGGAAAGTTGATAATCATCCGCATCCACTGTTCCTCACTGAATCATTGACCGACTCAGCGTCCACCCATCATTTCTATTTTACAACTGTCACTCTTTCAAATTATTAACCAGAATGATAACCTACAGGAAGGCATATTATACTTATTATACAATAAGGCACAAGGGAGTGTGGTATGTGGCTAATATATCATGGCTAAGAGCTGTTAAGAGTGCCTGGACAAAGCACTTAGCCGTAGTATATTGGCCATATCACAGAAACCTCCCCACATACACAATTAGAGCAGTAAAAAGTCATGAGATGTCATAAAGTGATGTGACAGTAGATGTCTGATATACCACGGCTATCAGTCAGCATTAGGGATTCAAACCACCCAGTTTATCACAGTCTATACATGTCTGTCTCTTTAGCAACCATTCCACCACGAGTCTCTTCTGGTGGACAGGAGGGAGATGAAACTGACCAAAGCAGAGAAGAAGGCAGCCAGAAAAAGCTACGAGGACGAGAAGCGTGCGTCTGTGCCTTACACACGCCCCTCCTACGCCCACTATTACCCCGCCAGCGACCAGAGCCTCACCAACATCCCTGCCTTTAGCCAGCGCAACTGGTGAGAACGTTCCCTCTAGTCCACAAAAACAACCATGATTTCAGTTCCGGTTTTCACCAAATCCATTTTCTAACAGAAACTGTAATTGCGTACAGTCAATGAGGCACCATATGTTGAATTCCTTTCAAGCAGTTGACAAAATTGTTAACCTTCCTTCTTAGTTTGAACTGCCAATTCACTGCCATCATATTGTTTTCACACTTGCCCCTCTTCAGGCGCCCACCACCTCGCCAAGAAGAGAAGCCAGTAGCCAGCGTCCGCCCCGTTCAGTCAACTCCAATTCCCATGGTGCCTCGCCATGCGTCTAACAGCTCCACACCTGCTGCGGACTCCGATCTGAGCTCGGGCTTTCCCGTCAACTACCTGCAGAAGGCAGGTGTCTTTGTCCAGAAGATAGTTACCACCACAGATATCGTGATTCCTGGAAGCACCAGTTCAACTAATGTCAAGGCCAGGATCAGGGCAGGAGAGAGCATCCATGTCATCAGAGGAACCAAAGGGACCTACATACGGACCTGTGATGGGAAGATCTTTGCCATCCGCGCTGCGTCCAAGCCCAAAGCAGGGGAGGAGAACTCAGCTGTGACACACAAGGGTAAAAATCCTACTGGGACCTTTTAGTCAGTACATTTGGCCCATGTTGGACGTTTTAGTTTGCTCATTTGGTCCATGTGCTATGTGGTCTCTGAATGTTTCTATTATCTAAGAGGACCTAAGAGCCATATTTTCCCTCTCCTCCCTCAGACACCCAGGAATCATTGGTGGAGCCCTCTGCCAACGGCTGTGCGTCCCGTCCGCTCTTGCCCGACAGCCCAGAGATCTTGAATGAGCTCCAGAGGTATGCAGCCGCAGCCATAAACAAGTCCCAGTCGGAGCAGGGCTCCAAGGCCCCGCCTGCAGGATCAGAGGGCCTGGCAGAGAGCTCCGACGGCAGCAGCTTGATCAGTCATGCCATGGCCTGGAAAGGCACCGCGGCTCAGCCCACCACAGACGCCACGGTGGCCCTGGATCTGAGGGGCACCAAGCGCAAGGCTTCCACCCCATCTGCCAAAGAATGGCCCAACGACAAGCTGCCGGCTACCGGCAAGCGCACCAGGGCGCCGTTGCCCCCCCAGGCCTTCCCCTTCAGCGGGGGCTACGGCCTCCCGACCATGTGCCTCAACCAGACCATGATGAGTTCCGTTGGACAAGCCCTCTTCATGGGGTCTGGCTCAGCCTACTTCCAGCCACAGAGCCAGCTGGGTGACCCCCGTGGCATGTTCCCCATGACCTCTGACCCGTACAGCTCCTCCAGGTCTCCTTCCACCAACACCACCACCTCGTCGTCCTCTCCGGCTGCCTCTGACTCCACCTCCCTGGCTCCATTCCTGCTGGGCACCGGCATGGCTGGCATGCTGCCCCCGGGGTTCCCCATGTCCTATGACCAGTCCGTGGGCATGTACCCAAGCTCGCTGCTCCCCGGGGGACTGCCTGCCGCCACACCAGGCCCTGCTGGTTCCAGCTTCCTCTCCCACTTCCCCTCCTCCCCTTCCTCTGGCCTGATGGGGAAAGGGCCGGGTCGCTTTGATGCCCACGGCTCAGCAGAGAATGCCAGTAGCAGCTCCGACAGCAACAATGATGATGAAGATGATGATGTCATCGAGGTGATGGGACAGTGAGAGCCTCTAGCTCTGTAATTGTCTTGTAGGGGGCAGTAGAGGGTTGGGACAACCAACCTCCATCCACCTGCTCTAGCCCTCTACGCCTTCTCTAGTGCAATGTGCACGCCTTTCAAAAAACAACACTGTTGGGATAATACTCAGAATGTGACTGGGCAACAAATCATTATGCTGAATATTTTACTGAAAAAGATTTACTAAAAAATACTGAGAACCGGACAGAACTTAGATGAAAAATTGGACTTGGGGCTTCCAAAATGAAAAATGTCCTGTAGTGGTTTATACAAGTCACTGAAGCGGTTCCTGGGTCATACAGTAATCCTGATCGCCACGGCGTCTGTTCTTTGTTCAGAATAACTTTTTTTGCATTTTTCCAATGACTGAGTAGACTAGAGTTAATTAATCAGTTTTGATTGGCATAGTTGGTATTAATTATCATATGGCGCAAACAATCAGTTACATGATTTTGTTCTTGATTGTCTACATTTTTTACTGAACATTATTTTATATGACAGCCCTACTCTGAAAAAATGATTTGCTCTTGAATTAACTCCCAGGACAGGAGTGCTATTGTCTTTTTTGATTAATTGGATCATAATTGAATTGTAATCAGACAATGTACTATGAAATCCTGTAGTCAAAGAAACAGGTTCCTAGCTGGGTGAAAATGTCAAAGTAATTCCTTAAGTTCAAAGAATGTATGCTTATATACGCCTTTATCGCAGACCTTAGAGACAGCATCACACTTGAGAAGATCTGATTTTCATCTTTTATAAATCATCTACAGCATTTTCTAATTGATTGGCCACTTACAGGTGACAATGTGGAAACTGCTCTTGCGAAGCACCAACTGCCCAAAGGGAAGTTGAATTAAAATGCCTTGTCTCTGTCTCTCTGAATGTGATCTAGTGAGAGTAGAGAATCTGAAGTGACACGACCTGAACCTCACCCATAGTCTTACTGTAGCTCTGCTAAGCAATGCAAATATGACCAACAACCCCTCTGGTATTCAGGTCACCTGTCTCCTTCACTGTTTCTGCATCTTGTTCCCAAGTGTTCAGGGCTAGAGACCTTCTGTCATAACTCACTTTGCCTCATGGACTGCATGAACACTTATTTTCTGTTCCTTTTTCTTATCTCTGTCATATGTGATTTAAATTTAAAAACAATCAGGGTTCAAGAGGTCATTATCAAACCAAAATAATTTTGAGAGAAATCTGCAATAGCTATGCCAAAAAAAGTACAACTAAAAACATGCTCCAGAAAGGATCTTTGAAGTAACCAAATGCCAACGTCAACTACTTTTGGTCTAAGCTGGGAATGTATTTCCCAAATGTTGTAATGGTTTTGTTGTGAGCACACTGTAAAGATAATATTGGATTTGGCTTAAAACACATATTTGGTTAATTTTGTAGTTTTTTAGTACTCAAAGTTTGTAATATTTAAAGGTTCTGGTATTCAAACTAGCGGTACATTGATTTACTCTGGTGGGAGTCAATAACGGAACTTTTCATTTCTGACTCGGTTACTGCTCCTGTCATTATACACATAGACAATTGGGAAGAGGGAAAGTCCAGCCCTCCACCAAGTCCCTAGCTTCAAGTCTCTTCACCAAAAGCTTCAAACACCAGCCGTTGCACTTGTTAAGAAACCCTAACATCATCAGACTTGTTTTTACAAACCATACTTAAGTTGTTAGTTTACCATTTTTTGTATTATTATTATTGAATTACCAAATTTATATTTATTTATGACATTGCATATTTATTCCATTGTGTTTTTTATTTTTGTACTTTCTGTTTTTGTATGTAATGATTTCTATGTTCATTTCCTGGGACACGTAATGTGTTCCATGATGTCAGAAATGTGATTGAAGACATCTTACCCAAATTATGTCAATTTCAGGACCAACCAGTCAAGGCGGTCGAACCACTCATTAGCAGAGAGAAAATGTAATCCAATGCTATGTTTTGGTTCATATCTTTCATATGTTCATTTAAATCTATCCTCTTTGCAAATGAAAATTACTTCCCTCGGTATTTAACATTTTCATTTTTTTGTTACAACTGCTTATTTTCATAGCTTTCTACTTGAATTTAAGTGTTTATTTATAAATTGACTGTCTTAATTCCATTTATTTTGTCAGGCTGCTGTGTTGTGGAGAATGTCTAGCAAAGTAATAGTTAATGAATGCAGATGCAACAATGGATTGCTTTAAATATTTTTTTGCAGTTTGTAAATAAAATAAAAAATGTTTTAAATGGCATTTCAATTTTATTTACTTTGTCACAAAATCCAATATTTAATCAAATACAATTTCTTATCACAGACAGATTGTTTTAGCTGAAAATAAGTAACTGTTTTACTAAACTCTGATCTCTGTTGACATGGTTGATGGCATAAAAGGGTTTCTGTCTAAAGTTATGTCCATCAGATGACATAACTTAAAATTAAACAAATTCTCTTAGATCAGTGGTTCTCAACAGGTGGGTTGTGACCCACATTTGGCTTGTAGGAGGTTCTGAATGTGTTGCTGGTGTCTGAGGAACAAACTGTGTGAAATTAAAAATTAAATAGAAATTCACACTAAAATAATGGAATTATCTGAAGAAAATCAAAATTATTTATTCACAATATTATTAAAAGTGCATTTTAGCGGATTTGGTGGATATGGAATGAACAATATAGACTTATTGACAATTAAAAAGTTGGGAATGATACATTTACTATCAATATAACATAAACCACTGTTTTCCAGATAGCTTTCTGGTGACGAGAACTTGTGATCGAATATTGGGTTTAGATTGGGAGAACTTGTTAAATTTCGGTCCCAAGCCAGACCAGGTGAGATGCACTGCCTTCCTTAGATGACATTCCATTAAAAGTATCACCAAATAAATTCAGTTAAAATGGATATCTTTAGACAGAACAGGTTTATTATTTTGTAGGTAGAATGAAACCACAATTGTCTGCGGCATGCGTTTATAGTCTGTTTACATTAGCTTTAGTGAAAAGACCTGTCTGCAAGCCTTCGGGTTGATCATGATATTTTTTTTATTACTACAAAATTAAAATAATGTGCAGTACATAGACTATACCACTCATAGGCCTATCTTAATTACTTAGAAGCCTTAGATTTCATAATTTGCTATGCAAGTAGATTCTATTCAATTATATCTGAAAACAAGTGCTTTTATCTACTCATGATAATGTTACTGTACTTTCAAATGAAAACTATGTTTTTCAAACAGCCCTAACATATCTTAACATGTGAACAGAATTCCATTATGTCTGTTTTTTCTATGAAGCTTGGCTGTAATGGACTGCTCTGTGTGGCGCTGATCTATATTGCTAAGTGGTAATGCTTTGGTAATGGGAGAGGCAGGCAAAGACCTGGGACTACATATGTCACACTTCTCTGCCTTACAGACCCAGTGTAGCTCCTCTTATGTGATCAAGGATGCTTGGATGTTTACGTGTGTATTTTAAATTGAAGGCTTTCAATGTTGGGGTTGCCTAACGTAACATGAGTTAACACTCGACATCCTTGACCAAATGTTCACAGGCATTTAGGTCAGGTAAATTGTCCAACTCGCTACCATCGCACACTCACCATTTAACTTCATAGTACTAGTGGTTTGTCTTTGGTTCTGTAGAAGCAGAACTGTTATATTCAAAGAAAATGTGAAAAAATTTTAACACTGTCAGAGCAGTATTGTCCAGCATTGTTGGTCTTGTTCTATGTAAGCACACTTCCACTGAGGCATAACAGATCCTTGCATGTCTCATCTGGGACTTGATAAAACTGCCTTCAAGTGTTGTTTTTATCACTAAGTGGACAAGCTTGTTGTAACCCTGCTTAACTCAGTGTAACAGCCTGGTTTGCACATGATTGTCTAATGTAAGGATGTGTCCATTTGTGTGATTGTCTTCAGAAAGGACAACATGCATATCCACCATTGTTCTTAGCCAGACACTTGCCTGGACTAAATCACTGGGCATTTTCTGCCAGTCAGCTATTCACGTCATCTTAGTTTGTCTTAAGATCTTATTTTGCTGTGCTGTATCTTTGTCAGTGATCTTTGATTCTTGTAGCATTCTGCTATCAGTGGGTTTTTGTCATTTCTAATTATTTCACTGATTATAATTATTTTTATCATGGCAATTAACCACTTAATAAAATTAATGTGTATGTGATTATCTAAGTTGTTTTCTTCTCTTGAATGTATTGTTTTTTAAAATATTGTGAGCAACACTAAGTATAGTTCAGCTGAGAGATGATTTGCACTCAGGCTAAAATAAAAGAAGAGCGTCTGGTGCCTCAGCAAAACAATTAATGAAAAATAACCAAAATATGCACTCATGACAATGAAAAGGAACAAATCCAAGGAGGCTGAGATACAGCAAATAATGACTTAATACTGAAAACTAAACAAAAAGGTGTTAAGGGCGCAAAAACATTTTGTATAAAGCAAACTTTTTGACTTTATGCCTTCATCAGAGCTGTGCATAGTTGTGAGACACATCCTTTATAAGATACAAAAACATGTTTGGCTGTGCAGCTGAAAGCAATTAAGTACTTTACAATCAACCAGTGTAAACTCAAGGCTGCAACAGCAAACAGACAAAAAACACAGTATAAATAGCTTCACACTGGCTGTCAGAGATATCAATGGAAAACAGCACTGCAGAGAAATCTATTGGCATTACATAGATACCATATTCAAAACATACTGCCAATTTAGGGTCTTTTTTGCGAATGGCACTGCGATGTTCGTTTATGCGTACTGTAAACACAGGGGCATGTAAAACGATAATGACGTATTCCTTAGGCTATTAGTGATAAGGCTTAAATGTGTTAGATTTTTGTATCCCCGTACACGCTGCGCAGTGGCGACAAGTGAAGAATCCGTGGGAATTATCAAGACGTTCCTTGGGGGATTTGGATGTATCAAAGGTATCAGCACGTGCCAAAATGTCTCTAAGGCTACAGTCCTTGGAATGGGTAAATAGTGGAGGGTTATAGAAAACTCGGAGTACACAGTGTGGCTTATATGCCAATGTTTGCTAATGATATTCTTAATGGCGACGGTGTGAGGCGTGTACGTCATACAGCAGACCACTGAAACATCTTTACCCTTATTTTTGTTGTTCCTATTGCTTTGAAGTAATTTAATTAGCGTTGACCTTATTCAGAGCTGTGTACGAACACTCTTTGGAGTAACCTGAAGTTGGAATACAGTTTGTTAGATACAACAAATCCTCATTCTGGGTGCAAATACGCCTGCTATGTAAGAATTGACTGTATGGCAAGGTAGCTAGATGCATGCAGCACACTTCTTGTCAGTAGGTTTTACTTAGAGAGTAGTGTATAGCAGATTGTTATCAAACACCACAGAAGTGTCTAGGAAATGGATTTTGTTACAAAGTCGACAAAGCCATTCATGTAATGATGAAAGAATCTAGTTGTGTTCTGGTGCCTTGCTAGATAATGAAGATATCATCAATGTAATGTTTATCCATGGAAATGTGATTTAAAAAAGGGTTGTTAGAATTAATGCATTTATTTTCAAGTAGGCCCATAAAAAGGTTGGAATAATCAGGGGGAAATGTAGCCCCATTGAGATGCCTCTAATTTGTAAGTAATTGTCCTCGCCAAATAAAAAATACACTGCTCAAAAAAATGAAGGGAACATGTAATCATCAAAAAATAACACCAAGTAAATTAAACTTCAGGGATATCAATCTGTCCAGTTAGGAAGCATAAGTGATTGTGAATCAATATCACCTGTTTTTTTGCAAATGAAAGTGATAACAGGTGCACTGGACAGGCAACATCAAGACAACCCCCAAAAAGGGAATGGTTTTGCAGGTTGTGGCCACAGACAATTGCGCTCTCCTTATCCTTCCTGACTGATTCTTCTCTAGTTTTGTATTTTGCTGGTGTCCTTGTCACTACTGGTAGCATGAGGCGGTACCTGCAGCCCATTCAGGTTGCACAGGTAGTCCAGCTCCTCCAGGATGGCACATCCATACATGCAGTTGCAAGACGTTTTGCTCTGTCTCCCAGTACAGCCCGAAGAGCATGGAGGAGATAACAGGAGACGGGCCGTTACACGAGGAGGGCAAGACGTTAGCAGCAGATCCTTTAAGTCCTTTAAGTTGCAAGGTGGGGCCTCCATGGATCGGACCTGTTTGTCCAGCACATCCCACAGATGCTCGATTGGATTGAGATCTGGGGAATTTGGAGGCCAAGTCAACTCCCTGAACTTGTTGTTGTGTCCTCAAACCATAACTGAACCATTTTTGCTTTGTGGCAGGGCACATTATCCTGCAGAAAAAGGTCAATGTCATCAGGAAATACCGTTGTTATGAAAGGGTGCACATGGTCGGCAACAATGCTCAGGTAGTTGGTACGTGTCAAACTAACATCCACATGAATGGCAGGACCCAAGGTTTCCCAGCAGAACATTGCCCAGAGCATCACACTGCCTCCGTCGGCTTGGCTTCTTCCCACAATGCATCCTGGTGCCATATGTTCTCCAGGTAAGCAACCCATATGCACCCAGCCATCCACGTGATGTAAAAGAAAATGTGATTCATCAGACCAGGCCACCTTCTTCCATTGCTCCGTGGTCCAGTTCTGATACATGACTACTGTAGGCACTTTCGGCAGTGGACAGGTCAGCAGGGGCACCCTGACTGGTCTGCAGCTACGCAGCCCCAAATGCAATAAACTGCGATGCACTGTGTGTAATGACACCTTTCTATCAGTACCAGCCTTAACTTTTTCAGCAATTTGAGCCACAGTAGCTCATCTGTTGGATCAGACCATACGGGCCAGCCTTTGCTTCTTACATGCATCAATGAGCCTTGGCCTCCCATGACCCTGTTGCCAGTTCACTGCTTTTCCTTCCTTGGACCACTTTTGATAGGTACTACCCATTGCAGACCAGGAACACCCCACAAGGGCTGCAGTTTTGGAGATGCTCTAACCCAGTCGTCTAGCCATCACTATTTGGCCCTTGTCAAAGTCGCTCAGATCCTTACGCTTGCCTGCTTCCTGCTTCTAACACATCAACTTGGAGGATATAATGTTCACTTGCTGCCACAAATATCCCACCCACTGACAGGTGGCACGATAACGAGATTATCAGTGTTATTCACTTCACCTGTCAGCAGTGTTGGGGATAACGCCTTACTAAGTAACACGTTACAGTAGTCAGACAACTCTTTAAAGGTAACGAGTAACGTAACGCGTTAGTTATTTAATTTAAGTAATGCCTTACTAGATATTTTTTCAAATAAATAACGCGTTACTAAATTTCCCTCAGTGCAACCTACGACGCTTTGCGTAGCATTACTTTTCTCTAGTAGCAAGTGGCAACAAAGGAAACAAAGATGGCAGCACCAGCTCTTCCAAATAAGACATGATACAGATACCAAAGCCACTCGCCCAGCTCCCATTCATTTCAAAACGTATGTAGTGTCGTCTAGCGATTTGTGCAGCGGAAGGCTGAGCTCAGTTGAGCTTCGCGATTCTGGGGGGTATATTTGCAGACCACAAGTCGGGGGCATAACTTAATATGGGACATCTTTAATATTAAGTAACGCCCATTGACGGTTTCCATTGGTCTGTTTTTTTTTTGATCGAGTGCGTTTACTAAAGTTGCGTGATGACACTGATCCACCTGTCACAATATTCAAGCAGACAAGATCCGTTTATTTTGTATCTTCATACTGTTGTCATTATTTATAGATGTATACAAAATAATAATTTTGTCATGGCCATCTTCTATGCAGAAGTGTAAATAGAAGTACTCTGCTGAGTTCACCAGTTTTGGGAAGTTCCTTAGGATGAGCTAAATTACCTTAACAGCTCTGCTGCTGCTGCTGCTGCTGGTGGTGGTGGTTGCATGGTGCGCTGTGGTCGAAATAACCCGCTTAATTCGCGTTCGACATTTGGATAAACAGCGCTTGCTGCGCGACTGACGTTGCTGTTATTTTCCACAGCTGTGGCGATAGCATTAATCATAGACGGAGTCTGAAGTATATTTTGAAGCAAAGACACTGCTTCGACCTGAGCCGCATTGTTTAACGCCATTACTCCACCTGTCTCAACCACTTTTTTATGTTATTGGTGGTTAGTGTGCCATCTTGTGGTAGCAACTTCCAGTTGTGAATTCATATGTGCAATTATATATGTATGCGCAAGTGAAGTATATATGTATGCGCTAGTGAAGTATATATGTATGTGCAAGTGAAGTATATATGTATGCGCAAGTGTTTAGTACAACTATATATGTATGTGCAAGTGTTTAGTACCAGTATATATGTATGTGCAAGTGAAGTATTCAATTTTGGCCTAGGCGGCTTCTCATAGAACACGTTAACTATCCCTAAATATATAACTAGAGGTTGTCGAAATCTTCGCCATTGACCCTGTAATTCTTCCTTCATAAACGCATGCACTAAATCAAAAACACCACACCAATTGAAACCGTCAAAGGGCGTAACTTAATATTAAGGAACTCCCATATTAAGTTATGCCCCCGACTTGCGCTCTGCAGATATACCCTCCTCGGCTTGTTGGGAAGCAGTCTCGCGTTATAACCAATCACCGAGGTTGCTGTTATGTTTTGCTAGAATCAACTTGCCGGTTGTAAACTTGCCTGTTGGACAACGAAAGTTCGATCAGAAATCATCCTCTGTTGGACAACCAAAGTTGATCCCAAAACATCCTCCATTATTTCCAGGCAAATGATTTTTCATTACGAATGAACACGTAGCTGCCATTTCAGAGCTATATTAACATCAAATAATTAAGGACGGCACTTAAAAGTAATAGGGCAGCGGGGCTTGTTTGGGATGCACGAGAGTACGCTTTCATTCCGTACTCTGGTGCGGAATGAATAATGTGGGCTACATAACGTTAATAAACGTTATGTAGCCCACATTGTATTTATGGAAGTTGTTAATAGTGGTATAGTGGTCGTTTATATAAGCAGAGAAATATTTTCTTTTGTCAACTAGTTTATAGTAAATTAACATCTAAATACATGTTCTGTTTCTAAGCTCGATTTTTCGGAATCATTTCAAAAACAGATTTAGTAGTTATTCACCTCTGAATAAAGTCATGAAACATTAATGGATTATGCACATTTTTGCAAAGAGATTTCTGTTTATCAGTGTCGATGCTACAGTGATTTTGGTGGAACAAAGATTTATTTTTGTTCCTCAATCTAGTATTGAGGTCTACACATACAGACTGTATAATAAGCCTGTTCTGAAAATCTGGAGGCACAAGCAATACAAAATAATTTATTGATTTAAGAAATTCTTGATTAAAGAAGTAAACGCAAATATTATTTGTTTAGTCATTGTCAGTTTGTCATTGTCAGTATAAGCAGGGGTGCGGCCAGAGATTTTGGGCCCTCCTGGAAATATATCCTCCAGGGGGGATATATTGGCACGATGCATATATTTGCACGGTGCATATATCCTCCGGGGGGGGGGGTGGCACAATGCATACAGTGGTGTGGGAGCCAAAACACCTTTAGAGGTGAGTGGTTGTTTAATATAGGGTGTGAGTGCACAGGGAATAGTATCACTACCATATATAAATTGTCTAATTTTTTTTGTAATTTCTGACATTTTACTACAATGGTAGGAGACTATGATTGATGTACATTGTATAGGCATGGGATGTATTGTCATTGTATATCTTTCTTATTTGGTTACCGTCACTTTAAGACAGGTGGTGATTGGACTTCACAGTTGTGTTCTACTGTAAAGAAGTGGGTGTCCAGGGTTTTGAACAACAGAGCAAAACAGTTTTCTATCCGTAGTGGCATAAGTTATATGTAGGAATTACTTTACTTTGTCTAAAAAGATTTCTTTAGCGTACTCCGTTAACTGTGAAGCAAACTGAATAAACCGTATATTTTATTATTCGTAACTACGTATATTCCTGTGGAAGTCTTTTCTTTATATTAGCATTCATGAGTCAAGGAGCTGTTGCCAACACGCTACCACCAAAGCCGAAGGCACCGTGAGCTCTTATAAGTGGAATTCACTATTTGATGGAAGACTGGTACCCTCTATGAAAAATATTCTATGAATCCAGTGAGGACGACGATATTTATTAATTTTAATTGCTGGCCAGCTGAACTAGGCTTTGCTGGTTCCTTTTCTAGTTGAGAGCTCAGAGAAGTAACAATAGATTTGACATCACTCGACATGGCAGCGTTTGTGGTGAAAAATAAAGTAAAATTACTTGCTCCGCGCACAAATAAGTCACTACATCTGTTTATTTAGGTCGTACACATTTGCACAGGTGATTGTGATGTTAAAGGATACTTTGCGGTTTACTTTTGTGTAACTGAGGTAATGTTAGCCTCCTTGCTAGTTAACCTTAACTTAACAGTCAATACAGTTCCGTTTGGTGTCGACATGTGAATGCTCTCAACTAAAACTCCTGAAATGAAACAAATTCCAAAATCTAAAACATTTGAGGGAGGAGTAGATGTAATTTCAAGGATTAAAACATAATTGAACTTCATGTGGAAAAAACATATCAGTTATAATACGTTGTTATTCAAATAATGATATTAAAAAGTGCATAATGTATTTTTTTTTCTTATCAGCAACTCAGGTTGTTTATATAAGCTCCAAATCCTCCTATTTTAATCAATGGCCTTTCTGCCCTGGCAATGTGGCTTTTGTGCCCTAAACATTTTTGTGACACTGAAGGCCAAATTGCCTTGCTCCTAAAATGATGAAATTCCAAGCCTGGTGATAGGTAAATACACGTTCCGTAAATACACAGCATACAATAACATGTACACACGTAAACCGTGATGGGTAAATACACAGCAGCGAATCCATGATTGTAAACCACAATTTGTATATTCATAGCATTAAACTCACAAATGCTAGTTGGAATTGTAAAAGAAGAAAAAAAAAGCACAAATGTAAATCACTATCCACAAACAAAAACTACTCATATTTCTAAAATAGAATTTGTATAAATGGAACCAGATTTGTCAGTCAATACTTTCGTGTTAGAATTGTCAAGTGTGCTTGTGGATCAAGTCGTGTATGTGGATTGGTTTACATTTGCGCACAGAATTTTAGCAGTAACGTTCCGAGTTCAAGTCACAGGTCACAGATCAACGATCCACAAATGTGAGTGTGGCCTCTACCCGACATCTCTAATGTAGTAGAATATCTTGGTGACTTCCAGCCAATCACCTAAGCACACAGTGATTATGTCATCTACTTTTCGGTTTCAACAAAGATGCAACCAACTGTGTTGCTTGATGTACCTAGCTAGCTACATTGTATAATAATTAACTTTTTCCCATGCAGGGCACATAAATTATCAAATTAAATGCATCGATTCCACAATGCCCACAAAAAATAGACAATTTTACATATTTCAAAAAAGTTATTTAGAAGGTGTCTCTTGGCCAACCTTGAATGCTGACACAGCTAGCCAGCTACAGACAGTACAGTACTGTAGTAATGGGCACGACTGCCAACTAACTTTCGTTAACAAACTGTGGTTGTTCATCTCCAATCAGTGACGTCACTAGACATTCATAGATACGGGGGCTAAGCCTCGGTTTGGGGGGTCTGGGCATACTCCCCTAAACATATTTTCATCATGTATTTTGAGAGTAACTACTGGTGTAAAATAAAGTTATTTTTGGTCAAGGTTGACTAAAAGTACACCTTTCTCATATGTTGTGTTAGACACTGACGTAATGACTTAAATTATATCCAAGTAAAGAAATTAAAGTCCACTCCATCCAATACCAACAAAAGGCACAAAAACAGACAAAATACCAAAATACTTTTGTCAACTAGGCCTATATTTTATAGCAAATGAACATCTACATACATATTCTGTTTCTAAACGCGATTTCTCTGAATCATCTCAAAACACATTTAGTCATTACCCTATTAATCTCGGAATGATGTCAGTAAAAGATTTGATCATAATTTTTAAAAATTAACATTTAATAACCGGATCTCCCTTCCTCTGAACAGACTACGTTCAAATACGTTAACTTCAAACCCAAACAAAAAAATAATCGGTGAAACATGCACAGTTTTGCTACTGTGTTCTGTTGATATTGAAGTTTTGAACTTAACTAATCTTGTAGAACCCCTTATTATCGGCATATCCAACAGCAATTTTGAAAAACATCTTGTACCGAGTAATCATTTGATCAAGTCATCAATAGTGTCTACTAGAAAGTTGTAGCTAGCTTTCTTGGTTTCCGGTAAAAAAAAAAAACTGATCACTTTGATAATGCATGATGTCTGGTCTGTCGTACAAGTCGAATTTCACGAATTGCAACTTGTCTATTCCATACATGCATACAATTTCAATAAATGACATTTTTAAAATCTCAAAAAATGTTTTAACCTTCATACATTTTTTATAAAAAATGTTAGTGGGCTAGCTGAAAGGATTTATTGATTAGCAAAACGTACCGTTACTTTACAGTGCATTTACATTTTGAACTTGAGAGGATTTACTTCTCGGACCACTAGAAACTGCCGATAATGGGGGTGGTCGATGGTAGGGAGACGTTAGCTACTATTTACAGAAGAGAGGGCGCTTCAGATGAGTGAGTTACGTTCAAAGTATCACACTCTACCGAACATTCTGCCAAATGAACACGATTCTATACAATTTCTATACAATTTGTAAGACGTTTAAGATGTGATGGAACGTGTGACGAAAAAAATAAATTGCTGAGAAAATATATTGACTGTTATATTGATTTATTTAGGGCGGGCTAAGTAATAATTTAGGGGGGCTAAAGCCTCCCTAAAATAAGCCTAGCGGGACGTCCCTGTCTCCAGTTATTGGTAAGTTTAAACTATAGTTACAGTGTATGCCATTAGTAATTAGTTAGCTAACTTACAATATTTGTCTGCTAAGTTACATGGTTATATTAGCCGAAACTACTGACATTGTGGTGTTTTTCCCGCACTACAAGTGACGTATTTAGCCTGGTTAGCCACTACAGTTCTTCTCTGGATGCATGCAAATAATCGTTGAACTGTGACCTGAACTCGAAAGTAACTGTCAAAATTCGGTGCACAAATGTAACCGATCCACGCACACTACTTGATCCACGAGCACACTCGACAATTCTAACACGAAAGTGTTGACTGACAAATCTGGTTGCATTTATACAAATGCTATATTAGAAATGAGTCAGGTAATGTTTGTTTGTCGATGGTGACTTACATTTGTGCATTTTTTTTTTACAATTCCAACTACGCATTTGTGAGTTTAATGTTGTGTATATACGAATCATGGATTCGCTGCTGTGTATTTACAGTTCACGGTTTTCATGTGTGGATTGAATGCTATGCATTTACGGATCACGGTTTACATGGGTGGATGATATGCTGTGTGTTTACTAATCATGACTCACATTTGTGAGCTCTATGCTGTGAATACAAACATTTTGGCTGTATTCTATCTCCATAACTGTAACTAGCTAGGACAGCATACCTCCGATTAACAGGGAGCCAGATATTGTAGTTCACGGTATTTGGAAGCATCAGGTTGCCATTTGAGGCAGTGGAGGCCAATGGAGAGAGGTGAAAAGTGACTATCTGGGTTCCAAACATTTTATTATCGATGAATCATCTGATCTCAGGACAAGTGCCTGTATAGGTAGGGGTAAGGTTAGTGTAATTATTTGTCGTTTAACTTGTGTGTCCTATGCATATGAACATTAAAGCTTGATACTTTCCACATGAAACAAACATTAAATAAAACTCTGTTTCCCAGGATGCTCCAGTGAACCACGCTGGCGTGACTCAACTGGACTTAACGCTTGGTGGTCGTGTGTGTCTACGTTGGTGTTGGTGACGGTAGCAGCCCATAGAGAAGGTTAGAAGATGCTTCCATATTTATTTCCCATTATGGGATCTGAGGAAATGGATGTGCCACTGAAGGTATCTGCCGCGTTAATATTGTCAAGTAAAACTTCCAACTTAACCCAACCATCTAACATGTTGCACACTATAACAAATGTTGAGCTGCTACCAAAAGAAATTGACACTTCATTTAAAAAGGACAAGCATTTGGAGCATAGAATATAAGTGGGCATCAACTGCATTTTTTCATTAGTGAGCATTGAAAGTTTTGTCAAACAAATGTCAGATGTTTTCTGTTAGCTTTTAAACCAACAATAACATCACAAGCAACTTAAAGGGGCGCCTCCCAGCTGAAAGGGACAGGTTTTCACTGGTCTGGCCAGAACTCAATCCTACAAAAACTAAACCCCTTTTAATTGGCTTTGGAAATGACAAGCCTACCATCCTAGTGCTGAAGATTAAATTATAGATAATTGTGGTAATGGGGGACAATATATTCTAGGATAAACTCTTAAAGCATTTATATGATTTTTATATGTGCTGTATATGCAATAAAGATGTGATTGCATAGAATGTTTAACAATGCATTCTGGGATTTTTGGCCACTGGTTGTGTCACAGTTGAGGCAAAAGTGTGCTCAAAAATTGTGTGCTATGTCATGGATGTGCCAAGATGTGCCCCATGGCATCAAAACCCCAAGCTTTCAAACTTGACATTTCATGGTTAACTGAGGTCTGAGTGTTGCTAACTAGCTAAGTTAGCAAGCTAACAAAGGAAATAATTGAGCTAACTACATATAGATCATGCACATAAAACAACACATCACACATGCTGTTAATCTGTAAATGGGAGCTTTTATAATATAGTTTGATATTTGTAAAATTACTTTTCCACAATTTTCCCAGGCAGAATTTTAATGATTATGTTCAATTATAATGGCTTACTTGTTTTTGTGTTTATTTTATTATATATCCTGTCTGTACCATTCGTCACCACACAAGTACCCTCCCAGGAAAGAAAAGTTATTTGAATTGAATGGTATCATTCTTTATGATCCGGTTTGACATAAATCCAACTGGGTCAGCAGGACGAATAAGATAATGAAGTTAAAAAAAACTCATAGACTGGGTCAATAGGAAGGATGAAGGTGAAAGTATAAGTTGAAAGTCCCATCCACTTCACTACGTTAAAATGTTGGATGCCTTCAATCTGACATTTATTGAAACGGCATCTTGGACCCTAGACTAAAGGCTTCTAGCCTTCTCTA
This sequence comes from Esox masquinongy, assembly GCA_016801175.1. Lineage (NCBI taxonomy): Eukaryota > Metazoa > Chordata > Actinopteri > Esociformes > Esocidae > Esox > Esox masquinongy. The sequence goes on from JACXGI010000395.1 coordinate 30,469, forward strand.
TGTTGCAGCCCAATAGTTGTTGGTCAGTGTGTGCATTGCTGGGAGTGCCTCACAAATAGGCTAACAAATTCTCGCAAAAAATCGGTTATTTTATTTTGGATTAACGTTGAAGTAACCGAAGATTCATTTCTCAAACTGTGAAGAATTATACAATTTTCAGTAAATATCCGTTTTGGTTGTTCGCCTTGACAATAGTGTTTTAAAGGCCTGTTGCTAACTACCTACCTACCTTAGTTAGCAAGCTAACAGGAAATCCTCGAACTAACGTATCGGGTGGACTCTGGGCCGAGGAAAAGAAGTGGGTACCGATCGTAATCTTTTTTTGTATTTAAACCACTCAGATCCATTAACCAAATGGGGACAGTTCGTCGTGTGCATTCAAATAGTGGATATAAAACATAACTGTCTGATCTCTTCCAGGGTTTTATAGCCAGTTGGTAACAACTAGTGACAGTATAACGTTAACTTACCTAGCTAGGCTATACAGACGGTGTTTGTTAGCCAACGAGCTAATGTTTATTAGCCAGCTAGCAAGCAAGTTTGGGGTGTTTTGGTGTGCTTTCTAAAGTAAAGTTAGTTGGGTTTATCATGTTTGCGAAATTACAATGCATATAAGGTTCGAATACATGGCACGACTTGGTATCAGTCGAGAGTAATTTGCAGGTTTCATGTTTAGTTAACGTTAGATAACGAAATATCTACGTTAAATAAGCTAGGTACTGTTATCTAATCACTAGTAAGGTAACTTAAGTTCAGCGACTAAAGATCAGCAAAAGTCATCGTAAGGTTGGAATGTTGCGCCAGGGATTGTTTTGAACAGTAAGACCACAAACTGTTAATTTACACCATTCAGTAGCGTTGATTTTTTTTTTTCCCCCGGATGAAGCCTCGCTGTCGAGAGTGGATGCTATCGGGATCTGCAGATTTCGTTTGTTCTTCTTGGCGTTGTTGATTAAGGCCAACACGTGAGCAGCCGCACTTCATAGCTACAAACTAACTGATCTGCCTTTGTGCCAGACTGAGAAACTGCGCAATGAATCGTTATCTGCCAGTTGCACGACAGCACTTTTTGGGCGCATTAGCCAATACAAGTGTTGTGGTAAAGTCCATAAGCGCCATAGTTCTTCTCCTGTACCTTCTTTCATGGGCAGTAGACACTCCATACGCCCTGGGCGTGACGCCTGGCTACCTCTTTCCTCCTAACTTTTGGATCTGGACCCTGGTGACCCATGCTGTGGTGGAACAGCATGTTTGGGGAGTGGCGGCCAACGTGGGGACTGTGATGGCCTGTGGCCGTCTTTTGGAGCCTCTATGGGGAGCTTTGGAGCTGCTAATTTTCTTCGCCGTGGTCAATATCTCTGCAGGCCTCCTAGCAGGCCTCTGCTACTTACTTACGTACATCGCCACCTTTGACCTGGACTACCTGTTTGCGGTACGCATCCATGGGGCACCAGCCTTCCTTGGGGGAGTGTTGGTGGCCCTCAAGCAGACCATGGGGGACACAACGGTGTTGCGGGTTCCCCAGGTGAGGCTCAAAGCGGCCCCGGCGCTGGTCCTCCTCTGCATGGCCCTGCTTCGCGCCTCAGGTCTGCTAGATACTGCTGCCCCGCTGGCAGCCTACAGCTTTGGCGCCCTGGCGGGCTGGGTCTACCTACGTTTCTACCAGAGGCACAGCCGGGGCCGCGGGGACATGTCAGACCACTTTGCTTTTGCCTCCTTCTTCCCTGAAGCAGTGCAGCCCGTGGTCGGAATGCTGGCTGGCCTGGTGCATGCAGCCCTAGTGAAAATGAAGGTGTGCCGGAAAATGGTGAAGCGTTATGATGTGGGGGCTCCTTCCTCCATCACCATCAGTTTGCCGGGGACTGACCCCCAGGATGCGGAGAGAAGGAGGTGAGTGCCTGTAGAGCTGGACATACACTGATGTATCCTGTATAACAGACACCTCAGGATTTGTTTCTCATTCTTTATTTTGTGGTTGATACACTTGCAAGCACTCACGCATAGACTACATAGCCTCCATTACGTATCGCCTTGCACTTCACCTGGGGAGAATCATTGGCTGTTTGAAAGGGGCACTGTGACACTATTACACTACCATGATGAATTGCATGCGTGTACACAGCCTTGCAATTGCTTCAGAACAGGTGGACACATCCTTTTTACTGAGTTTTTGTGATCTTCTTACAGGCAGTTGGCACTGAAGGCTCTGAACGAGCGACTGAAAAAGGTGGAGGACCAGTCGGCCTGGCCGAGCATGGATGATGAAGAGGATGACGAAGAAGATGAGGTCCGGACCGACACCCCTCTGCTCTCGGGGCAGGAAAGAACCTCGCCAGGAGCAGGGCCTAGTGGCTCTCAGAACACCACGGGACAGGAGTCCAGCATCATCAGCTTTGAGGACGCCCCCTCTCGCTCATAACAGAAAACTGATACACACTCAACCATACTCACTTTTGACTAGCGCACACATACTACAGTGGCTACACCCGCACACGCCCTAGCAGTTCATTTTTAGACATTGTCAAGGTTGTCAGTCTATTTCTTTTATGCTCACAGACTCTCCAAAGTTGTAAACCGATACCATCAACAAACCATTGCCCTCCATGCCCCACCTGCCTGTGTCCATTGAAAAGTGAATGCAATGTGGTACCACATTGGACTTTACCTACTGCTTCACATCTCTCCTGAATAAACATTTGAGTGGGTGTACAAAGTATTTTGTAAAGCTCTTTTGACCCAAAACATCTGCTGCTCGTCTGACTGACAGACCTTATGACTGAGACACTAAGACTGGAGCCGAGATTCTTGGTAAACACCCCATCTGTTGCTGTGTGTTACTGTTGTTCCAGAGCAAGTTTTCAGCAGACCGATGCAGACTTTCAGTGGTTTTCTAGGTCATCCTTTTATGCTTAAGTGTGTTAAGTCTTTCTCTTTTCTCTCCATCACCAAAAGACAGATGGCTCTAGATTTATCTCCCCAGCTGTTTTGCCACTGTTAGGTCTTCTGTTTCAAATATTTCCAACATTTATGGGACACCTGAAAATTGGACATTTGGCTTTGTGGTTGATGTATTTCCTTTCTTGAGTGTTTTTTTTGTCAGAGATGCTTATAGGACAACTGAGAGAAAATCTGTTTCATCATGGACATTGCCATAAATGGCATCTGCTATTTAATTAAAAGGGGGTACTTCAACATAACTGGCAGATCCCTCCTGATGACTCCAACCATTTCATCTGGAGGGAGCAGTCAATTACACCACAATGTGCTACTTTAATATGGAGATACTCAATGATGCATCTCTTTGGGGTTACTTGGAGACAGTACAGGAAATGAGACAACACACTCCACTCCAGCCTGTTTATTGTCCTTGCCCTGTGGAGTGGATGCTCAAGTGTGAGACATCTCACAGGCAAACAAACCGAAGGTCCGTTCTGTTCACTTGAACTTTTACAGAACTATTTGTTCTAAAAACCATGTTTACACAAAATGTTCTTCAATTGACTTTGAGGTGTGTTTTTACTCCCTTTGGGTGTGGTTTGATGCAACGGTTGAATTCCGTTAGTCCAAATTAACATACCTGAAACCTATTCATTCGTTGAATTTGCTAATTTGTGTTGTTATGCTTGCCTCTTATTATTCCCTTGCAGTGAGTCTACGTAGCTATATATTTGTTGAGCTGAAATTGTTCACAATGTATTGGGATCACTGCTTTTGCCCTGGGTACACTACCGTGAGATTGACAAACCAAGGGAGTAGTAGCAAGTCGATTGCATTCCCTGCAAGTAGTTAACTTTTTATTATATGTTCACATTAATGAACTTATAAAAATGTATGTTGCATCTGAGTCTGTAACTCAGCTGAGCAACTGAAGGGGACTTGTTCTCATTTTGATTTTTGGAATTGAGTTGGGCTGCATTCCAAACGTAAAGTAGACAGGCTTGACCCTATACCCTCAGCCCTTGAATGGCATTTTACATCACATCTGTGTCATAATCCCCATAAAACCTAGCAGGAAAATGTGATATTGGTTATTTTCACATTTCACCATTCATTTATCACATCATGAATTTTCAAATATGGTCTGTTTTATTTAGGCTTACCCTGGCTCAGTGTTTTGATAACAGTGTGAATATAGTCAGGACAAGGTGATGTTTTTCAACATATTTGCTTCAATTATCTCTGCAAACAGAAAAGATATTTGCTTATATGTAGCCAATGTTGATAAGTCACCTTTTAGTCCTATAGTTATTTATAGATATTGAAACGCTGAGTTGGTGAAAGCCTACACAAAATACAGACCTTATCTGAAGTGGATCAGAAAATCCCTGTGGAAGAAATATATGGTGTAAAAAGGCAGAGCTGCTTGTCGGGTTTTGACGCAAGGTTTTATGGGGGTTATGCCATTATTTCATGTTTTTTAACCAAGCAAGGAAGAGATTAAGTTAGCTAACTCGCTAAGTTTGCAAGTTTGCTAACTCACCATGCACCTGACCAGTGAGCTTTGAGTCTGACACAAAAATGTAGTTGTGTTGATTGAATTTGATGTTTTATTGCTACCGGCGTTAGACACATGATTACAGTTTGCATTGAACTGTAGGTGATATAAACTGTTGCATGTTATCAAAGTTGCTCACCCGTCCCCTCAAGCTAAATCAAGGACGAAGGGCAAGCTTTTGTGAATTGGACAGGCAGTTAAGATGGCACTCAAACTGCATCCGGTTTCAGTGGGGATTCCCACTAACGAAAGTGATGAAGGATTAGGAACTAAAAACTGGGTGATTGGACAGCAGCACTTGAAGTGTCATATTTAGGGGACAGTGTCCATGCTGACAGCGTTCCTCAACCCAAAACCAATCCTTCCCGTTTGTGTTCAATTAAACATTCCAGAATGTAAAAAAAGTTGCAGCACTGAGTCCCCTTCAGCTGGTTCCCCTCTACCACAACAAAATTGCTATAGAGGCACAGGGTACCAAAATTGACTCGGCCCAGATAATAATATTTAGAGGGTGTGTCTTTAAGTGGGGTCTAGTTTCCTGTACTGTTGCTGGTTGACTTTAGCTCAGAATTCTTTAAGTAATTTTCAGGTAATCCCAGTGTCTCAGAGTCAAGGGTGCATTACTGGTGTGGTATCATAGCCGATATAAATAGGTGTTGGGTTGTCTTTTTTCATACTTTTAATTTGAGATCTGTCAAAATTGTCTGTTTTTCTGGCCAGCAAATTTGGTTCTTGTGTGATTCAGGTGTATGAATGTGTATCAGGGAGCACACTAGATGTTTTAATGTACGCAGTTGTTTCCTGACAATGTGGGGTGACTTGTCCTGACTAAATTTCAGCAGCTTGTAACAATGAGAGTAATGCAGCTAATGCAGTTTTGATAGACTCTATTCTCCCCAAGGAACATATTGTCAATCTATAGTTCTTTTTACTATCTGATTTCTCTTTTTTGCCCCCTATTTATGTCTTCCATCTGTGAATGTTGAGGACGATAAGTAGTGCACTCAATCTTTAACTCACATACTGTATTTGAGGTTTGATTATGCTAATTTACTGTACATGTTTGTGTGGATAAAATGGAAATGTTTACGTATGGTAAATGATGCCAATACTGATGCATTTCTGTTTAATTTGTTGGTGAAGGTGACTCTAAGCTTGTTTTTTTTTTCTCCAGATGTTTTGTGGAAAGGACAATTCCTCTGGATTTCCACTAATGTTTCTCTTTCTTTGTACTGTTGTCATTGCAGACTCCTCTTATTAGTTCAGATAGTTCTTTATCTATATGAAATAAAATACAATTGTATGACATCTATATATGAATTGTCTTTATGCAACACTGGGTTGTAGTAGTAGATGTACAATTAAATGGGCAATATGTATGATTTTTACTTTACCGCCATCATAAAAACAAGGAAAAATTACTACTAGACATTTGCAGTTTATGTTTTAAGTTAATGTTTCAAATAATATTTTTTTACAAATTCAATCCGAGTGACTGACGTATTCCCCATTTAAACTTTCGCGCCTGTCCGTCTATCACTTTACATTGACATGTAATGTACTTATACTCGCTTTAGACAGTGACCGTATTATCTTTCCCACCCAAAACCACCCTGGACTAGCTAGTACTGTACTACTGTATACCGGTCTCGTTCAGTAAGTGAAAACGAGGAGGAAATAAGTCGTGTTGTTTTGTTTAGGGGCAGGATTCTACACAGTGCCCCGTTAAGCAGATATGAATTCTGGGTGCAGCTTGTTTGACCCTCAAATATGCCGCTAGATGGTGCTGTATGCACAGTATGATACTGTACTACACCGTTTGATTTTGAAAGTACCATGGCAGTTAATAAAAAAAATAATTTATCTAGTTTGACTATTTCAGATTAAAAGCCGTGAAAAAAATACATTCTGGAAGAAAGGCACAACCTATCCACCCCTTATCGCTTCTTTCATCATTTTTGTTGTGGAAAAGTTTCATAATTATTAACCACGATGTTGTGTAAAAAAAAACGCTTCCTTGAAACCGACTCAGAAATTCTTTACTAAGGCAACGTGCACACGCAGGCGTGGCTCACGCTCGTTCCCGCCACCCCTCCCCCTAGTCTACCCTTGCGCGCACACGCTAAGTCATTCATTGTATCGGTGTCGAGTTGAAACGGGGGTTTTCAGCGAAGTAAGTCCTGGGAAAAGACTACTAGCCGTCTAAACAAGTAGGTAAAACTACTTTCGAAACATTTTTGTAGTAGTTAAATGTTAGTATGACTTCACTGATGTAGTGTAATTGCAGGATATATTGTTACAATAGAAAGTTATCCCGGCCTCAGCGTCGTCTGTCTCGCTTTTTTAATCGAGCTGAGCGAGGACCTCAACTTCCGCACTGACTCAACTTGCTAGCTAGCCAGCTTACGTTAGCAAGCACTGGTAGAATAGGTCTTTTGTTTTATCAGAAAACCACCGTATCACGGCCAATACTGTAAGACTAGCTAGCTAACGCCGTACCACTATGATAATTTGTTCAAAACTAGGCCTTTAGGTACAGTTTACAGCAACTAATGTACTGACTATACCAATTACTTGCTATCTACAGTACAGCGCTAGCAGTAACATTAACAAATATACGTATTTTTTTAATGGGACGGTTTGTCAGTATTAACTATTATATGCGCTGTGCTGTTAACGTTGTTGTAGGAAACAGTTGGCTTACTCGGTACACTACTTGTTTTTGGAACGCCGGAAAAGTTGTATGGGCTCTATTGAATTGTACAGAATTAGCCTTTGCTTTCTTCAGTAAGGTAGCTATCTCATCGTAGAAAGGGATCATTAAAAAATCATTAGGTTTTTATAAAATCCTACCAACGTCATGTTAACTGTTACAGTAGCTAACCACACGACCATATCTTACCAGACAGTGTAGATACCTAACGTTAATTGTAACAAACATGTCTGTGTCCTCTTAAGTACTGTACCTACTATAAGTAACGTTTACTACAGTAACTAGCTTAGCTGGTAGTTTTTATACATCTGCGTGTACAGTAAAGGCAATCCTGTACGCAGGCTTTAATGTTGCGGTACTGAACCTATTTTGTTCGGATCTGATTGTTTAGCTCGGCCCATTTCCACTAGTGCAAATATCAGCATCTCTGTTGAAGCTACTGAACATTAGACAAGCTGCATTTCTAGTTAGGTAGGATGTTTGGTTTGACCATTTTCCGTTAACTTTTCCTAAGTTAGGAAAGACTAGACACTTATGTTGGTGGAGACCCACCTAAATTAGGTAACATTAGCGAAGTGAGTTTATTTGAACGGGGCCGCCCTTGTACTGCGGGCATCAGCCATCTGTTGATGCACTGACGCCATCTTAATGAACATTTGAATGATCCAACCTATATTCAAAATAGCAGGTAGCTAACCGTATAGCAACTTCAGTCCATTCTCGTTTCAGATGTGTTGAAGATTGTAATCTATTTGTCATACACTGCACTGCTCCCGGGACATGAAATTAACATTACCAAAAAGATCAATAGAAGCCCATGTTAAAATCAATATTGTCTTTGTATCTATAGCGTTACGATGTCCACGAGACCAGTGCATTTCTTTTCAAAACACCAGTGAAATTGCATTACTATCTGATTTGTCACAAAATTAAGGACTGTACATTTATTGTAATTGGCCACACGCCCCTCAGTCTAAGAATATATTGGTTGTTTTCCATTAATTAATTTTCTATGAATACACAATTAATTGTGGGCCCTGCAATCAGTTTTAATCTGATTTGCAATCCAATCACTAAATGTACAGCTTCAATTGCTGTAATGTGCCAATTAACAAAGGATGGATCTGCAATATTTTGGTGACCTAGCAATAGTGACCTTATCAACGCAGTGTAAGGTACAATAACATACACAGGAATTAAGTGTCCCAAAGCATGCATCCTATATGCTACATGGCACTAATGCCTTGCTGTAACAACTGAACAGTTTCTATGTTGTTCACCCTTTGGCCTAAATGCAGAGCCCTAAGTAACTACCTCTTTTTAAAGCATGGTGGTGGCTGCATCAAGATATGAGTATGCTGAGTTAAACCTGCTTTAGACCAGATACTGGGAGAGGAATTCACCTTTCACAAGGACAGTAACCAGCAACAGAAAGCCAAATCTACACAGGAGTTGCTTGCCCACAAGACTGAATGCGCCTGTTACAGTTTTTAAGTAAATATCTTAATATATGGCAGAATCCCCCCAATAACTTGACAATGCCTGACTAATTTTGGAAAGAATAATGGGTCAATAGTGCAACGCTTTTAGAGACTGACAAGGAGACTCTGACATAAGGATTTTGAAGAGATTGTTTATTTTTAAAAAATGTACAGAGCTATTTAAACCACACTTTGTAATGCAAAAAAAGGGTGGTGGGTTCAATTCAATACACTGTCACATTCTGTTTCTTCTTAATCACTGCTGTTTTGCATGAGCCTGGTTTAGCATTTTGTTTGTCTGTGAATGCTAAGAATATTAGGACACTGACAGACTAAGCCATCAGGTTAAATTTCAAAATAAACTGTACCTCTAACCTTTGTTGTTTGTCGAGGGTCTTTGTTTTTCCTCACTAAGCCATACTACTTCTCTCTTCTCAGGCATGGCAGCAATTCGTAAGAAGCTGGTGATTGTGGGAGATGGTGCTTGTGGGAAGACATGTCTGTTGATAGTCTTCAGTAAAGACCAGTTCCCTGAGGTCTACGTACCCACTGTCTTTGAGAACTATGTGGCTGACATTGAGGTGGACAGCAAGCAGGTAATGACCCACCACATCATGCCATTTCTCAGTGGAAGATGTGGAACTAGGTTAGATTAATAATGGGCCACGGTCTAATATCTTACATTTTCAAAATGGCTTCCATGATCCTGACCATTATGGTACTGGCTGTTTGGGCTTGAGCTACATCTGTTGCTCTAGAGGCTGATGTGTATAATCACGTGGTACCCGTTTCATTTGTTTCTTTTTTTAATGGTCCAAACACATGTAAGTAACATTAGACCAAATATATAGTTGATTTCAGATGTTTTTCTGAATGTTTGTAAAACATGCTCACACGCCACCATTACTTTCCTTCATTATCAGCTAGCAATAGCTAAACTTAACTGATGTTTGCAAAGACGGATTAAAGAAAATCGAACCATAGATATGTTTCTCTTGGCCCATGTACTATTTCCAGGGTAAGGAAAATTATGTTGTAATAAAGTAAAATGATCCTTTAAAGATCCAGGGAGTGTTACACCCCCGTGTGTCCTGGCCTCAATGTGGTTCTGCAAGAAATCTGGGACGTCTAGTTGGTGTTGCCTAAACCAACTCAGCTTTATCTTTAAATTTTTTTCTCCATTAAGTTACTTGCCATTCTCACTTGTGAATTATGTTTGACTGACACTAAGAAAGTGTCTAGTTATCCTTTTTTCAGTTTGTTTTTTGTCATAAATCAAAAATTTGCTTTTTCCCTAATGCGTTTGAGTTGGTTTGTTTGCCTGACACCGTTCACTAATAATTTGTTTTTAAAGCTGACATGGTGTATTTTCCCGTATTATTCTAGCTAGAAACTGTTACTAAAAGAAACCTCTCAGGTAAACACGCTAGCCCAGTAAAATCTTGAACATGGTCTCTAAGTACATGTACTGTAGTTGAAGTATCTTTGTCTCTGATTTCCATTGGTACACTGCCTAACCAGCAAAGGTAATAAAATAGGGTAATTAAAGAGTCTAAATGTGAAGTTAGGTCTCATGGCATCATCCATTACCCTGGGACCCGGATGCATTCTGAGTGGTGGCTGGTAGAAGTTAGAGCATCTGACCAGCAAACAGAAAGGTTGCTAGCTTCATAGTGAGGAACCTGAGCAGTGCAGTTGGCACCATCCTGGAAGTAATTCAGGTTGTGAATGAGTGTTCTCAGACAACTTCCTGGTAAAATAAGGGTCCACAGCTCTTCTGATTGTGGCTGTAGACGTATGTCACAACAAGGTCCCGTTGTTGCTTTTTTGTCACTGTTTCTTTGAGCAAATTGGTCAATAGACTACTGGCCCGATAATGTTGTAGGTGTTACACAGTACTTAATTTGTAAATCGGGAGGTCCCGGGAACACATTGGGGCCCGTGAGAGACATGGATCCGGTTGGCAAATCGACACGAATAGGCTACAGCACATCGGTAGCACAAATAGCGGAAAGCAAAAAGCTAAAACTTTCACAATCTTGTCACGCAGTGCGGAGGCTACAAGAAGCTGCAGGAATACTTTAACTTTATGAACTCTGATTGCTTTTAGTAGAATGTTTACAGTGCAAAGCGAACATAGTGATGGGAAAAGACAAGCCATGTGTAGCAGACTGGATCTGTGAAAAGTAGGTGCCGGAAAAAACTGAGGAAAATCTGAGGTGCTGGATCTTGTTCCGGCAGGATCCAGCTCAAATTAACCACTGGTGTTACATGTATTGTGGTCATGCAGGGCCTGTAGGTTGGCAATATACATAGTTACATTGTGTAACATGTGAGCAATGCTCAAATAAATAAGCTTGGTGTATGGATTGATAGGTGCTTCTTTTTGCTCAGGACAGCTCACATACAGTATCTCACAAAAGTGAGTACACCCCTCACATTTTTGCAAATATTTCATTATATCTTTTCATGTGACAACACTGAAGAAATGACACTTTGCTACAATGTAAAGTAGTGAGTGTACAGCTTGTATAACAGTGTAAATTTGCTGTCCCCTCAAAATAACTCACCACATAGCCATTAATGTCTAAACCGCTGGCAACAAAAGTGAGTACACCCCTAAGTGAAAATGCCCTAATTGGGCCCAATTAGCCATTTTCCCTCCCTGGTGTCATGTGACTCGTTAGTGTTACAAGGTCTCAGGTGTGAATGGGGAGCAGGTGTGTTAAATTTGGTGTTATCGCTCTCACACTCCCTCATGCTGGTTACTGGAAGTTCAACATGGCACTTCATGGCAAAGAACTCTCTGAGGATCTGAGAAAAAGAATTGTTGCTCTACATAAAGATGGCCTAGGCTATAAGAAGATTGCCAAGACCCTGAAACTGAGCTGCAGCATGGTGGCTAAGACCATACATCGTTTTAACAGGACAGGTTCCACTCAGAACAGGCCTCGCCATGGTCGACCAAAGAAGTTGAGTGCATGTGCTCGGCGTCATATCCAGAGGCTGTCTTTGGGAAATAGACGTATGAGAGCTGCCAGCATTGCTGCAGAGGTTGAAGGGGTGGGGGGTCAGCCTGTCAATGCTCCGGCCATACGCCGCACACTGCATCAAATTGGTCTGCATGGCTGTCGTCCCAGAAGGAAGCCTCTTCTAAAGATGATGCACAAGAAAGCCCGCAAACAGTTTGCTGAAGACAAGCAGACTAAGTACATGGATTACTGGAACCATGTCCTGTGGCCTGATGAGACTTATTTGGTTCAGATGGTGTCAAGCATGTGTGGCGGCAACCATGTGAGGAGCACAAAGACAAGTGTCTTGCCTACAGTCAAGCATGATGGTGGGCGTCATGGTCTGGGGCTGCATGAGTGCTGCCGGCACTGGGGGCTACAGTTCATTGAGGGAACCATGAATGCCAACATGTACTGTGACATACTGAAGCAGAGCATGATCCCCTCCCTTCGGAGACTGGGCCGCAGGGCAGTATTCCAACATGGTAACGACCCCAAACGCACCTCCAAGACGACCACTGCCTTGCTAAAGAAGCTGAGGGTAAAGGTGATGGACTGGCCAAGCATGTCTCCAGACCTAAACCCTATTGAGCATCTGTGGGGCATCCTCAAACGGAAAGTGGAGGAGCGCGAGGTCTCTAATATTCTCTAATATCCACCAGCTCTGTGATGTCGTCATGGAGGAGTGGAAGAGGACTCCAGTGGCAACCTGTGAAGTTCTGGTGAACTCCATGCTCAAGAGGGTTAAGACAGTGCTGAAAAATAATGGTGGCCACACAAAATATTGACACTTTGGGCCCAGTTTGGACATTTTCACTTAGGGGTGTACTCACTTTTGTTGCCAGCGGTTTAGACATTAATGGCTGTGAGTTATTTTGAGGGGACAGCAAATTTACACTGTTATACAAGCTGTACACACTACTTTACTTTACATTGTAGCAAAGTGTCATTTCTTCAGTGTTGTCACATGAAAAGATATAATCAAATATTTGCCAAAATGTGAGGGGTGTTCTCACTTTTGTGAGATACTGTATGTTTTGTGATTACACCAAATTCTGTAACCTATTGCATAAAGATTTGACTCTTTACTCATGGGAGCATGGTGAAGTTTGAATGAGTTTTCTATGTTGGATGTGGATACAAAAATTAGATCAAGTTACTGGGTCTGTGACTGAATATATCCATGGGCCTGACACGTTTCTGCTGGCCCGAACCATTGTTTAATGTCAGGCCCTACTGTACCCTGTTTTGCTCAATGTTTATTTAAATGTTCTGGTCTATCTATGGTTTGTTTAAATTGTCACAATGTTGTTAATAAACCCAGTCACTGTATCTGCTGGTGTGCACTCATATCCGCACACTTTGACCAAATGCATTTTGGGGAGGTAATCAGATCAGCACTTGATTCTTGCGTAGCATGGCCATAACAGGATAGCAGGAAATCAATCTAAGATTAATAGAGGAAATGATTCATTCAGCTCATACTGAAAACAACTCTGTATGTATTGCATTCTCAACTGTATAATGTTTCGCACATGACCCTTACTGATGCGTCAGTTGGTTGACCAAGTGGATTAACAGTGGTGGTTGTCTACTCTGTACTAGGTGGAGTTGGCTCTGTGGGATACAGCTGGCCAAGAAGACTACGACAGGCTTCGCCCCCTCTCCTACCCCGACACTGACGTCATTCTCATGTGCTTTTCCATTGACAGCCCAGACAGCTTGGGTGAGCTCACTCATTTTATCATCCTCACACCTCATAAGCATAAGAAATTAGCTTTTCACCTCGCCATATGGTTGTTGCAGATAGCTAGCCTAATGTAATGCTACATGGGTGTATGATTGTGCCTTTCTGAACTCTACCCTTTTGCTTCTTTATAGAGAACATTCCAGAAAAATGGACTCCGGAGGTTAAACACTTTTGTCCCAATGTTCCCATCATCCTTGTGGGCAACAAGAAGGACCTGCGCAACGATGAACACACACGCCGTGAGCTGGCCAAAATGAAACAGGTATGCAGAAATAACACAGATACAGTATTTCCTTCTCTTTAGCTAATCTTCAGGTAATAAACTAAGTATGGTGAAAGGCCATGTTGACACACAGATTTAAAACACCCCCTAAGCCTTGACCATTAATTGTATCCAGTGTAGCAGGTTATCTTCATTGTATGTTCAGTGTTTTGGTTGTGCTAACAATGTCCCTGAACTCTGTAGGAGCCAGTTAAGCCAGAGGAGGGCCGAGACATGGCCAACAGGATTGGCGCGTTCGGCTACATGGAGTGCTCAGCCAAGACGAAGGACGGAGTGCGGGAGGTGTTTGAGATGGCTACCAGAGCGGCGCTACAAGCCCGGAGGGGAAAGAAGAACAGTAAATGTCTCCTGCTGTAGACTGCATGACAGGACTCTGTCCCTTTACCAGGGGCTCTGACAAGTGTGTGGAGAGATGAAGGGGGTCAGAGAAGCACTCGTTTACATCCAACTAAACTCTGACCCCTCCTCCTACCACTACTCACCCACCAGCCAATCGCTGGAGCTTGCCTCTTTGCTTTGGGAGACTATCCCAGATCTTACTTTTTTTACTCATCTTATTTTTTATTTTTATTTTTTAAAGTTATGGAAAACATTTATCAGTATTTAAAATTGGAGGTGAGGGGAGAACCTGGGACTGCTTTTTGTTTTAAAATGCTTTACCTTGATATTTGTGGTGTCATTACCATCTTCCACCTGCCAAATGCTGTCGTTGGGGCGGGTAGGCTCTGGACTGCCAGTCAAGTGCTCTGCCTGCCTGGACTCCGTGTGCTGGCTGCTTTCCGTTTATTTGTTTGTTTGGAACACAAACCGGGCTGATAACTGCTTTAAGTCTAGTCTCTTATTTTTAGTTTTTGGATGTGAAGTAAGTGTTGAAACAAATAAACAGGAAAACATGCTGTATGCAAATCTGTAAATAAAAGACGTGGGTATATTCATATGTACACACACGTACATGACTGGAAACTGTATTTGTAAACTAGCCTTGGGTACAATGTGTAATAAATTACTTTCTATAACACATTTCCTTTTTTGTGGTGAAGGAATTGAATGGCTACATTGATTTGTTGAGTGAGTTTCTTACATGTTCAAGACAGAACTGAAATGCTGAAGGATAGCATCACCTGACAATGAATCTAATATCTCATGAAGATCTTATTAGGTCAAAGAGCAAGCAATGCAGAAGCAGTGGCCATAAGGCACTCCAGAAGGAAGAAACCGAGGATGACAGCAGATGAACCAGGCGTTATCAGTCTTCTGGCTGTAGTCTACCGGGTAAGGTTTTCGTGTAGTCACCATACGTACCGGTTTTGGTGGCCTGTTATAATCTAGACATGTCCTTCGTTAGCTACTGTAAGAAACAAAACAAACCGTGCGAGAATGTTGGATGGTAACCACTGCATTATCAACCATGAAAATGTCTGATTGCAAAACGTTACCGTTTATCTGTAACCGTTACAGTACCGTATGCTCAATGAAACGTAACCAATGAAAGCACAACGATCCGTTTGTACTTACATGTGTTCATTTATTGGTACGGAACGCTTCGTCGGTGCTAACAATTGTAAGGATATCGAATTTTTTTTATACATAAAATTGCCTTTTTGATAGACTGTCAAGCCTATACCCCCTCACATTGTGATATGGCTTATAAATGACAGTTTCGCAGACGATAACAGGGTATCTGTCACCAGTCAGTCTGCCTTCAAGACTTCAACATCTGACATTGCTGCTAAAAAGGAAGGAAACCCGTAAGCAAGCCGCCACCCTCAGCAGGCAACACCCATCTCGTGCAAGGCCTATGTATTGCACAGCGTCGCTCTTGTGCAATGCTTGAAGGGGTGGCTGACGTGGGGCTAGAGCGGGTTAAAGCTGAAACAGCCTACGCTGCCGCCTTCTCATTCTCGGCCAGTTTCCTCCTCGTCCTCCACTGGCCGAGGCCAACTTGGTAGTGAATAGTGATGTGCGAATCATGTACGATTCTTTCTTTTTGAAAGGATATTTTCAATATAAAATAATAAATAATACTATAAATTATTAGGTATGCTCTCCTATTAGGTATGCTCTCATTAAAGCATACCTAATAAGCATAAAACGTGTCGTTCGTAAATATTGAGCTTCTACGGGTCATTCGTAAAGAGTGAAGTATCTACCTAAACATTTTGAACGTCGTTAAACATTATTCTGGGTATGAGGCAGGTTTATGTCAACTACTACTTTAGCCAGTTCTGTAACAGGTGGTATTCCAGTGATAAACCCCAGAGGATCAGGCTCTACAGGAAACCAGTATTAATCGTTATGATAAGATAGCAATTGTTTTTCATTGCAGCCTAAAATATGCATGCTCCAAACATGAAAACAAACATGCATAGTGAATTAGATAACTTTTTATTGCTGTTATTCATTGCAGACTACTACATTTGACTGTGATATTATTTTCTGAAGACTGAATTATTTGGTTACTGGAAAAATAAACAATTTCTATTTGTTAACAGTACTTTTTTCATATATTCTGTACTGGAAACATTAAAGTGAGTGCTATTACAATTAACAATATGGTCCCATCATGAGATAAAGATGAAATTAAGCGGTTGGACAAAAAGATTCACTTAATGAATCAGTGATTCAAAATATTAGAATATTTTAAAATAACTACTGAATGATTCGGAATGCCCATCCCTAGCAGTCACGCATAATGTGGAATCTAACTGCTGGTTTATATACCCGGCTATTTTTAGTCTCCATGGGAGAAACTATTTTTAACCAATAATGAGCTCATCTTTCTCTCAGCCGCCCAATGAGAGAGGGAGGACATTTGGAGGCGGGTTGCAAAACGATAGGCTTATCTTCGTCCCTTCGACGGAAAGTAGACGGTAATTGACGGGTTGGACAGCTTCTGCTGTTTCTAGGAAACGCGAGAATGGCCTACACCGCATTTGCCTTTGTTATTGCTTAGGGTCAAAAACACAATGTCTCATGGGTAAACTGTAACTGGCTGACTGATACAAATAATAATGGCAGTTTTTTTTGTGGATCGTTTACTATTTACGCACGATACATTTAAGCAATAACGCACAATGAGGTGTGGTGAATGTCCTATACACAACTATTATTAGCTTTTTTAGGCACAACCTAAGCATCAGTTCTTGTCAAACATAACTATGCAACACTTTATTTTGAAAGTGCCAAAAGTGTGTTAGTAGATGCTCTACAGAGTATATACTGACTGTGAGTAATATTTTAATTAACTAACTAATATTTACCCTAGCCTTAACCCTTACAATAAACCTTCTAAACCTAACCTGAACCTTAGCAACCAGTTGCTTAACAGATAGTTTGTTGTAAGTTTTCTGATAATATTACTATCTATAAAACATATTTCAAAATAATATTTAACCCAAAATGCATGCTTTGCACCCAAAATGTCCTATACCTGCCTGCCCCACAAATAAGAATAACTTAAATCGATCTCAGTTGAAGTACTAGTTTCCTACCCAGACTCTTTCAAGATTTACATTACCTGCCACCAGTTTAAAAGCAAATCTAGAATTGGTTTCCTGTTTCACAAAAAAGATTTCTTCACCCATGCTGCAAAAAATATTGTAAAAATGACCAACCAGTCCTACACTCTGGGGATGTAATTTACCAGGTTGCTGCTGACAGACACCTAAATAATTATGATGTAATTCATCACATTACAATCCGCTTTGCCACCACTGCCCCCTAAAACACTCACCGCTGCAATCTTTGTGCTCTGGTAAAATGCCCTTCACTGCAACCACAATACCAGTCTCACTGGTACCCACTTATCTACAAGACCTTCTTACAAATCCCTGCTTTACCCCTGCTCACTGCCCAATTTGTGCCTACTCAGTCGAAATCTGCGTTTTGGCAGATATCTTACCCTGGTCCTTCCTAAAGTAAACACTTCCTTTAGCAGTAATTCTTTACAGCATTCATTGTTTGAACCACTGGGTTTATAATGCAGTTTTAATTCCCTTTTACACAGCCCAAATATGGCTTACAATATGTATATATTATACATATTTCTTAAAGTTAATCAAAAATCTGCAATTTTGAATGTGTTTTGGAGTTGGTTTACACTCAACCAGTTCCTTAATAAGTGCCTTGAACTGAAGGATTCTGAACACTCTTACAAGTTCCAGATTTGCTAGACAAGAGTGCGTTCCCTTGCTCAGATGGTTTACTGCACCTTTGACTTGGCCCGTGCCTCATATCTGTACCTCACTTGGGAGAGTAACTGATCGCTGTGTTTTTCCTCAGTCAAAAAACTACAATAACCATAAGACTGTTGACAACCAAACCAAATCTTACTGCAATTTGTTCAACCCATTTCCCATAGTCTCAAATGAATTTAAAGTTTATTTTTCAAATTTAATTTAAAATATATCCCATTTTGTTCACTTACCTGGATGCAAAATCTTGAAAATGTTTTTCTCTGTTTTGACTAATGGCTATATCTCTTGTGGACAGATTCTGTAAACATAAATGGTACCATGGATCTGTGATGAAACAATGGTTTCCATGAAATAACGAGTAGCATTTGTTCCGGTGTCTTGGACAAAGCATATTTTTGCTGGTGGTGGCATCTTTCGAATTTCAGAAAGGGAAGGGAGATTTTGCCCCATAGACTATAATTTTAAAAGAGAGAGGGTGGAGCTCTTAGTTCCGGTTTCAGTCTCATTGTTTGGTTGCATGAAGTGACTGGCTCATGCTAGAGTGGATGTAATAAAAGTGTTTGTGTACATGACCAAGTGTCATAAATACCACTTCATGATGCCACACCTCACTATATTTTGATTTGATGAATTCAAAATATGACAAATACCTTTGAATGGAAGGTGTTCCAGGCTCATATGCGCACAATAGCCTAGAGACAAGGTTAAAAACACATGGACCCAGAACCTAAGTCAGCGTAAGAGTTTAACAGATAATTTCCATGTTACATTTTGGTGAAATTCTTCAAAATACACCAGAATCGCTTCCTTTACTATGATAACACCTATGCAAAAGTGAAAAGCTATGGGAAAAATTACAAATTGGTTTAATTTCCCGGAAGTGGAAATCTTGACTTTGATCATGTCGTCACTTGCCTGAGTAACAACTTGGGACATCACTTTGTTAAAGGCTGAAAACCACAGAGTATAACCAGTAGGTTATGGCTGGTGGACAGATCTAAATAATCATGATTTGTTATTTATGATGCACGGTGATTTGTTGATCAATCCAGTACCATTCAGCGCCTAGGAGTGATTAGGAACAAGTCTCCAGGTTTTTTTTTTTCAGTCCTGCAGCGATATCATGTACATGCTTGTGTTTTGCTCTAAGACTCAGCCACAAGGGGGCGCAAAGTCTCTAGATGACGTTGTTAAGATTGACAAGCAAAAGCATATCTTACCCAATGCATGATTCTCTGTTCCCTATTAGTCAGGCTCACAATTGACTGTACTTTACCATAAGCTATGGCATGTCTCTTGTGACATGTAGACAATCTTAATAGGTCTGGTTAATTGACATCTCAGAAGAGGTCTGAAAAGGGTAAACATTACTTGTAATCTTTGGGTCACAAGATATAGAAATTATAAAGGAAATCATTTTTTAGTACTTTTTTCCTTGTCCTTTAAGTTCAACTTAATTTTACCCTGGCCAGTCCTTTCCCCTTGCACATTCTCAGCCTTTTTTAATCGATGGTCATGTGAAAAATTAGGTACACCGCCTGGAAAGCTGCCTTTTTCCATACAGATTTGGAGACATAGTTGTTGAGATCAATTCAAACCATATTCATTGATAAAGGTACCTCACTTTGACAAATCATACCAAAATATTTATTTGAAACATTAATGCAAATGAAATAAACTGAAACGCAACTTTGTAATGCCGAAAAAAACGAGTTAGCACACCTCTACATTTACCATTACATAATATGGCTAAAATTAGATTCAGATGCATTGAAACTGAAAAATCATTATGTAATGAACATCATTATAGAGTAACTTTGGAGGGTCCATCTTCCATAAAGATTTGATCTCAATTATATTGGTGTGTGGTGGAACATCATGCCAAGATAAAAAAAACACCTACCCAAGGCCCCCAGAAATATACAGTGAGGGAAAAAGTTATTTGATCCCCTGCTGATTTTGTACGTTTGCCCACTGACAAAGAAATGATCAGTCTATAATTTTAATGGTATGTTTATTTGAACAGTGT